>JAPPVO010005200.1:0-31357 GCA_030407325.1 Camellia japonica | reverse complement strand
ATAACTCAACAGGGTTTCATCTTTTATTAACAATTACTTCCAATTCAACAGGAATAACAATTTCAAGTTAGACCTAACATAACAAATACACAAGTTGGTATTGTATCAATCATAACTCAATTCACTTCCATACTTCCCAACTGATACACATTTTAGTGATGTATCATATCAACAATAAATAGAAATATATCTATTAATCAATAAGCACACATAGAGTGATGCTACTGGAGTCCATCCCCTATCTTCCCAATAAATCCGGTTTAGAGGTCCATCCCCTATCTTCCCTAAACCGTGGAGTTCATCCCCTATCTCCTCCAAAACAATGCATATGCAATAAAACACAATTGCCATATACAACACATAATTAATACACAAATGTTCTGTATTAACTCAACAGTCAAACAATTGACTCATTCCAGTTATACCTAAGCCGCATGCAAGGTCTACAACAATCAATGGCTATCCTCCACCGATAGCCAAAACAGTTATTTCTAAACAAGAAATAAATACATCAATTGAATGTAAATTTAACATTCCCAATTCCATGAATTAAACCAAATTCCACATTATTCCTTTAAATTAATTATACAAATTAATCTAAACCAAACCCTAAGGTTTCTTCCAAATACAACTCCCACTACTAATTACCAAACTAACCCCACATACCAAAGTACCAACACTTAGGATTAAAGCGTATAAATGGAGTAGGAAATCCCTACCTCGAGAAGTAACAGAAGAAGAGATGAAGATGATGCCTCAAACTCCAAAGTGCTCCAAACAATGACAATGCTCAGATTAAATGGAAGCCCTCACTCCTCCTCTATACTATTTGTAAAGAACTAGGGAAACATACACCACCCTATAACTAGATCAAACTCAAGGAGAGAAGATGAGTTGGGAGAGAGAAATTGGCCAGGTTCTGAGCCATAAGTGGGAAAGTATAAAATGTGTCATAGACAATGTGTCATAGGCAGTGTAGACATTCGTGTCATGAAATTGTAACTTGATTTAGTGTGTTAACCATGTATCAGATGCTAATGCTTTAGTTAATTCTTATGCTTGTTTAGTATTTCTCTACTGGGCTGTGGCTCACCCTATATGGGAACTTTATTTTTCAGGTTCAGGTGGTTCACTCCCTCCAAGGACTTAGCTTGTGAGGAATTGAATTTGAAGACTTGTTTATTTCTATTGTTTTATTTGAACAATGTAATCTTTCAAGCCTAGGGCTTTATCTGTTTTTGAGTTAGAACTCAGTGAATTGTGTCCAAGTGTTGGCTTGGCAAGATGTAAGCCCGTAGGGCATTTATTCTGATGTTTTATTTCATAAACTCTGATGGATGGATTATATTAATTTTTTAATATAATAATGCATGTTTATATATTTATTATGGGTTAATTTTGAGGGCGTTACAACTTGGTATCAGAGCGTACCGGGTTTGAATACTTTGGGTACGTGGGAAGTGATTAGTATCACAATGGGTTCGTCTCGTTTGATAGAGACTTAGTGTAATGATTACATGCTTATATGATAACATGTTTATGTGATTATGTGGGTATGGAATGTAGTTTCTAGATATTGATTGGATCCTTGAGTTTCTGTAGTCTTGTTGGAAGGCACTTGATCAATGCTGCTTCCAACCGGAACTATAGTAACCCTTGGGACTATCATTATCCAGGAATGAAATTCGTAGGTGCTTATGTGATTATGTGCTTACGTGGTGTGATTTATTGTTGTCCAATGCATTAGGACGTGAGTGTTTAGCTTCGGCACATTTATTAATGTGCTAACGTCTTTGTTTCCTTTAATAGGATGTCAGGACGAGGACGAGGTCGCGGTAGGCGCGGTAGCAGGCTAGGCAGGAAGTGCCTATACCGGAGGAGATTCCGGCAGTTCAGGAGGGTGTTGGCCAGGCCAATGTGGCCGAGCCAGTAGGACAGCCGTTTTGGGCGCTTTGGCCCAAGAGATAGCAGGGGCATTTCAGGCGTCAGTTGAC
This sequence comes from Camellia japonica, assembly GCA_030407325.1. NCBI lineage: Eukaryota > Viridiplantae > Streptophyta > Magnoliopsida > Ericales > Theaceae > Camellia > Camellia japonica. The sequence goes on along the minus strand of JAPPVO010005200.1, from coordinate 29,363 downwards.
ATTCTGAGGGCTGCGAATCCAGCCCAGGTAGTTCCAGCCCCGGTAGTTGCTGCAGATGCAGGGCCTTCTTTTCTGAAGAGGGAGTTTTCCGGTCTCAACCGGACGTGTTTGTAGGTGATCCTAGCGAGCCGCTTAAGGCAGACGAATGGCTCGAACAGACAACGAAAACGTTTGAGATGCTTGGCATCGAAGACGAGGGGTTGAAGGTGACCTTGGCATCTTTCCAGCTGAAAGGGGATGCGGGTCAGTGGTGGAAATTCATTAAGGCTCGTGTTGGAGGTACATGGGAGGCGTTTGTGAATGCTTTTCAGGAGAAGTACCTGTCTCCAGCTGTTCAGGAGACGTTGAGAGATCAGTTCTGCCAGCTGAAGCAGAATAGTTCATCAGTGGCTGAGTTTGAGGCCTTATTTACTAGTTTGTCCAGGTTCGCACCTGAGTTAGTGGCGTCCGAGGAACGTCGGTGTATAGAGTTCGAGAAAAGTTGAGGCGCGGCCTCAAATTGAGAGTTTGCCGACTATGATTAGGGATTTTGGGCGTTTGGTTGATGCAGCAGCCCATACTGAGATCGCGATGCGGGAGGAGGAAGAAGGGCAGAAAGGCTCCAAGAGGAGTCAGGATGGTCAGGGCGATGGCAGGAGGCAGAGAGGTTTCACTCCTCAGCAGCCTCAGAGTAGTTTTTCTAGATCCACTTTTCCAGTGCCGAGTGCTAGTTTGGGAAAGGCAGTCAGGGAGACATCACTGTTTCAAGTGTGGCCAGCTGGGCCACAAGTCTCCAGTTTGTCCTCAGAGGGGAGGAGTTCAGAGAGCAGCATCTTCTTCGGCTCGATCTCAGAGCCAGAGTCAGGGTAGAGGCCAGCCACTCTCGTGCTATCAGTGTGGTCAGCCAGGGCACATGAAGAGGTATTGCCCGCAGTTGGGTGGCACACCTGGTGCATCTGGTTTGAGGCAGACTCAGGGTCAGCAGCCAGCTCAGTCGGGTCAGGCCTCGAGGGCCAATCAGGGGGCTTCTTCGTCCCAGTCTGTGCAGCAGTCTACTGCTCCGAGGGGTGAGCAGGTTGATCAGAGGTCGTCTGGGCGCGTGTATGCTGTTACCGCGCAGGATCTAGTACCGGCTCCGTCTGTTGTGAGAGGTACCTTCTTGTTTTGCAATTCAGTTGCTAGTGTTCTGATTGATACGGGTGCATCTCATTCCTTTGTGTCTGCTGCATTTGCATCTATTTTGGAGTTGGAGTTAGCTCAGTTAGCATCTCCTATTTGTGTAGTGTCGCCTCTTGGGGGTGAGTTGATTTTGAAACAAGGTGTTAGGGGTTGTGATATAGAGGTCGATGATCATAGAATCCCTTTCTCTTTTGTAGTTATGCCCATGAAGGGCTTTGATGTTATTTTGGGTATGGACTGGTTGTCGTCATACCGGGCAGTTATTGATTGCTACCGTCAGAGGGTCACTTGTTGTACCGTGAACGGGGAGTGTTTTCGTTTTCTGGGGGACCGGGTTGGTAGTGTTTTGCCACCGGGGTATGATCCGCGAGGGCGGAGTGAGCTTAGTGGTCTACTTGCTAGTCTTTCGATTAGTGAGGGTGATGAGACCCAGATTGTGTTGCCGAGGGTGGTTTGTGAGTATTCGGACGTTTTTCCCGAGGATCTTGTTAGTTTGCCACCTCAGCGAGAGATTGAGTTCTCTATTGATTTAGTGCCCGGCACGGCGCCGATTTCTATGGCACCTTACCGTTTTGCCCCAGCCGAGTTAGTTGAGTTGAAGATTCAACTCCAGGAGTTGCTAGATAAGGGCTATATCCGTCCTAGTGTTTCGCCGTGGGGAGCACCGGCCCTCTTTGCTAAAAAGAAAGGTGGTGCTTTGAGATTGTGTATAGATTACCGGAAGTTGAATCGGGCTACGGTTAAGAATAAGTATCCTATGCCCCGTATTGATGATTGTTTGACCAGTTGAAGGGTTCCCGTTGTTTCTCTAAGATAGATTTGAGATCGGGTTACCACCAGTTGAGGGTCAGGGAGGAGGATATTCCGAAGACGGCATTCCGTACGCGGTATGGCCATTATGAGTTTCTGGTGATGCCATTGGGCTCACCAATGCACCGGCAGTGTTTATGGATTTGATGAACCGGATCTTCCGGGAATTCTTGGATCGTTTTGTGGTCGTCTTCGTGGACGACATTTTGATTTATTCACCTTCAGAGGAGGAGCACGAGGCACACTTGAGAGTGTGGTGCTAGAGTTACTTAGAGCCCATAAGCTTTATGCTAAGTTCGGGAAGTGTGAGTTTTGGCTAGAAGAGGTGAAGTTCTTAGGCCATGTAGTTTCTGGGGAAGGGGTGTCTGTTGATACATCCAAGACTGAGGCAGTGCAAGATTGGGCACAGCCTAAGAGTGTGTTTGAGATCCGCAGTTTTCTGGGATTAGCTGGGTATTACCGTCGGTTTGTGAAAGATTTCTCCAGGTTAGCTTCACCGTTGACTAGATTGACTCGGAAGGGAGTCAAATTTGTATGGAGTGAGACTTGTGAAAAGTCGTTTCAGGAGTTGAAGGTTAGACTGACCACCGCTCCAGTTTTGATTATTCCGGAGAGAGGGTTGGGTTATGCAGTCTATTGTGATGCCTCACGAGAGGGTCTGGGTTGTGTGTTGATGCAAGAGGGGAAAGTGGTTGCCTATGGTTCACGTCAGTTGAAAATTCATGAGAAGAATTACCCTACGCATGATTTAGAGTTAGCAGCTGTGATATTTGCCTTGAAGATTTGGAGGCATTATCTTTATGGTGAGAGGTTCGAGGTATTCTCGGATCATAAGAGTCTGAAATATCTGTTTACACAGAAAGACTTGAATTTGAGGCAGAGGAGGTGGATGGAGTTCATTGAGGATTATGACTTCGAGTTGCACTATCATCCGGGGAAGGCCAATGTTGTGGCCGATGCCCTTAGTAGGAAATCTGTTGGTGACTTAGCTAGTATAGCCATCCGGGAGTGGGAGATGTTGGGTGCAGTTGGGGAGTTTGATTTGCATCTGGGCGAATCCGTAGAGGCTGCGGCCTTGTTTTCTGTTGTTGCACAGCCTACACTTGTGACTCGAGTGTTAGAGGCTCAGAGGGGTGATCTTGAGGTAGAATCTCTCGAGAGAAGATTTCCAATGGGAAGGTTGAGAAGGGTTTGACGGTGTATCCCGACCTGAGTGTGAGATACCGAGACCGTCTGTTTGTGCCGGAGTCTTGCCGAGAGGAGGTACTCCGAGAGTTTCATCATTCGCGCCTTGCGGTGCATCCGGGAGGTACTAAGATGTATCGGGATTTGGGTCGCCAGTTCTGGTGGCGGGGTATGAAGAGAGATGTGGCAGCTTTCGTATCTAGGTGCCTTACTTGTCAGCAAGTGAAGGCCGAGCATCAGAGGCCAGCGGGTTTGTTGCAACCCTTGCCTATTGCCGAGTGGAAGTGGGAGCATGTCACTATGGACTTCGTTGTGGGTCTTCCGAGGACTCAGCGGGGTAGTGATGCCATTTGGGTGGTTGTAGACCGGTTGACGAAGTCAGCGCACTTCATTCCGATGCGTGTTAGAGATTCGGTAGATCATCTTGCCGACTTGTATATCCGGGACATAGTGAGGTTGCACGGGGTCCCAGTGACGATCGTCTCAGATAGAGATCCTCGTTTCACTGCCAGGTTGTGGCAGAGTTTGCAGAGTGCTTTAGGCACTAAGTTGACCCTTAGCACGGCTTATCATCCTCAGACTGACGGGCAGTCCGAGCGTACTATTCAGATCCTTGAGGATATGCTTCGGGGTTGTGTTCTCGACTTTAGTGGGTCGTGGGAGAGGCACTTACCATTAGTGGAGTTTGCCTACAACAACAGTTTCCAGTCTAGTATTGGTATGGCACCGTTTGAGGCCTTGTATGGCCGACCGTGTAGATCTCCAGTTTGTTGGGCCGAGGGGGTGATGCACCTCTATGGGTCCGGAGTTGGTGAGGGAAACGACGGAGAAAGTTGAGCTTATCCGTAAGAGGCTTGTTACAGCACAGAGTCGTCAGAAATCTTATGCTGACCGTAGGAGGAGACCTTTGGTATTTGAGGTGGGTGATCATGTCTTTTTGAAGATATCACCTAAACGGGGTTTGATGAGGTTTGGGAAGAGCGGGAAGTTGTCCCCTCGGTTTATTGGGCCTTTTGAGATCCTTGAGAGGATTGGCGAGGCTGCTTATCGTTTAGCTTTGCCACCGCAGTTATCCGGAGTTCATGATGTGTTTCATGTGAGTATGCTTCGGAAGTATGAGCCAGATCCGTCACATGTACTGGATTGGACTGATTTAGTTGTTGATGAGGATGTCTCATATGAGGAGAGACCGATTCGAGTCTTGGATAGGCGGGATCAAGTTTTGCGAGGCAAAACCATCCCTTTGGTGAAAGTTTTGTGGAAGCATCACGGAGTGGAGGAAGCCACTTGGGAACGTGAGTTGGAAGTCCGTGAGAAATATCCGGACTTGTTTACTGATTTGTAATCTTGTATTTAGATTTTGTAATATTGTTGAACTTAGAGAATTTATATATGTCTTAAGTTGGAAAACATTGAGAATGTTTTGGTTTAATGTTAACATTTTGAAACTTGCCTTTTTATGGAAGTGGAATATAACATTTTATATATTGAATGTGTTTTATATCATGAGATTGAATATGATATGGAAATTGTTAACATTGAAAGGAATAATGCATAATATTGATGCAATGCAGGTTGAAAAATATGTTGGTTTATACATATTGTGAGATATCTCTTGATAAGAGATGAAGTGACCAATGTGGTCAAGTTGTTGATTATTGTTTTATATATATCATTGGGAATTAAGAAAAACTTGTTTTTACAAACTCATGCTTAATTTCGGGGACGAAATTCTTTTAAGGGGGAGGTTATAACGACCCCGGTCTTTTCCCTTTGATTATTGTATCCGGACTTAGGTTCCGTAGAGTCTATCTTTGTGTAATGGTTGTTGTCGTCTTATATTTTCTTATTTGGAGTTATAGGATGTATTGGGCGGGTTTGGAACAGGTTGGTTGAGCTTAGGAACCAAAACTAGTTGCCCAGATTTTGGCTTGTCCGCTCGAGCGGGGGTTTTGGCGCTCGAGCGGGAAAAAACCCATCCAGTATTTTTCTGTGCAGGGTTGGACGCTCGAGCGGGAGCCTGTGTGGAGTGACGCTCGAGCGGGGACTTGGACGCTCGAGCGGGGACCTGGTTTGTCGAGATGCTGGGAGTGTGCATCGCCGCTCGAGCGTGGGATTGTCCGCTCGAGCGGGAGTCTGTGAGTGTACGCTCGAGCGGGTTTGTCCGCTCGAGCGGAACTGCTGAGTATAAAATCGTGATTCGTGTTTAAAACAGTTTTTCAGCCCCTTTCAGTTTATAAAACCCTAGGTACGAGTTTTCTCTCTCCCAACTCATCTTCTCTCCTTGATTTGATCTAGTTAGGGTGGGTTTTTGCCCTAGTTCTTTTACAAATAAGATAGAGGAGAGTGAGGGCTTCCATTTAATCTGAGCAGTTGTCAGTTTGGAGCACTTTGGAGTTTCGAGCATCTTCGTCGTCATCATCTTTCTGGTTCTTTCTTTGAGGTAGGGATTTCCTACTCCATTTATACGCTTTAATCCTAAGTGTTGGTATTTTGGTATGTGGGGTAGTTTGGTAATTTTGGAAGAAACCTTAGGGTTTTGGTTTAGATTAATTTGTATAATTAATTTAAAGGAGTAATGTGGAATTGGTTTAATTCATGGAATTGGGAATGTTAAATTTACATTCATTGATGTATTTATTTCTTGTTTAGAAATAACTGTTTTGGGCTATCGGTGGAGGATAGCCATTGATTGTTGTAGACCTTGCATGCGGCTTAGGTATAACTGGAATTGAGTCAATTGTTTGACTGTTGAGTTAATACAAAACATTTGTGTATTAATTATGTGTTGTATATGGCAATTGTGTTTTATTGCATATGCATTGGTTTTGGAGGAGATAGGGATGAACTCCACGGTTTAGGGGAAGATAGGGGATGGACCTCTAAACCGGATTTATTGGGAGAAGATAGGGGATGGACTCCAGTAGCATCACTCTGTGTGCTTATTGATTAATAGATATATGTCTATTTATTGTTGATATGATACATCACTAAAATGTGTATCAGTTGGGAAGTATGGAATTGAAGTGATTATGATTGATATAATACCAACATGTGTATTTGTTATGATTAGGTCTAACTTGTTGTTATTCCTGTTGAATTGGAAGTAATGGTAATAAAAGATGAAACCCTGTTGAGTTATTTGGCCAGGTTCTGAGCCATAAGTGGAAAGTAAATGTGCCATAGACAATGTGTCATAGGCAGTGTAGACATTTGTGTCATGAAAATTGTAACTTGATTGTAGAGTGTTAACCATGTATCAGATGCTAATGCTTTAGTTAATTCTTATGCTTGGTTTAGTATTTCTCTACTGGGCTGTGGCTCACCCTATATGGGAACTTTATTTTTCAGGTTCAGGTGGTTCACTCCCTCCAAGGACTTAGCTTGTGAGGAATTGAATTTGAAGACTTGTCTTATTTCTATTTGTTTTATTTGAACAATGTAATCTTTCAAGCCTAGGGCTTTATCTGTTTTTGAGTTAGAACTCAGTGAATTGTGTCCAAGTGTTGGCTTGGCAAGATGTAAGCCCGTAGGGCATTTATTCTGATGTTTTATTTCATAATACTCTGATGGATGGATTTATATTATTGTTTTAATATAATAATGCATGTTTATATTATTTATTATGGTTTAATTTTGAGGGCGTTATATTTCATATCAATTTCACCATAATAAATATAATATAATTTTTTTGTCAGAGATAGGAAAAATAATTATAAATAAAAATATATTATATCAAAAGAATCATCAAGTCCGAGTCCAATTGCGACATACTATTTGTATAATGGGAAAGAAATAAACATCATAAAAAATTTAAATTTCTCTCTACAAGAGTTAAATTAGCAACCTCACCATAGACTGGTATTATACAACTAATAGGCCAAATGTCCTCACGGTGTATTTTTTGATTTTTAATGATTTTTTAAATATTGTAATAATTTTTTTTTTATAAAAACAAAACAAAGGTATAATACCTGGTATAATACAAAACAAGAGTTAAATTACCTTTGTTTTGTTTTATAAAAAAAAAAATTACAAAAAATTTAAAAAATCATTACAAATCAAAAAATACACCGTGAGGACATTTGGCCTATTAGTTGTATAATACCAGTCTATGGTGTGAGGTTGCTAATTTAACTCTTGTAGAGAGAAATTTAAATTTTTTATGATGTTTATTTCTTTCCCATTATACAAATAGTATGTCGCAATTGGACTCGGACTTGATGATTCTTTTGATATTATATTTTTATTTATAATTATTTTTCCTATCTACTGACAAAAAATTATATTATATTTATTATGGTGAAATTGATATGAAATCTAATTAATGAAATAAAGGGATTATACAAGGGTTATTAATTTGGCACATTTTCAGATGAAATCATGTGCAGGGGCGGAGAGAGCATGTGACCAGGGGGTCACGTGCCCCCCTGGATTTTGGGATTTTTTTTTTTGCAAACATAAAAAAAATATTTTAAATAAAAAATTATAAAAATATTATTAGAGTGAAATGTCAATGACATTCTAAAAATTATGAAAACAATAATGGTTGTTTTGATTGAAAATAAAGATATTATTATAAATAAATCATATTAGCTATGAAATTTTTTGAATGTAACGGCAATGTCATTATTAGTGATATACAAGTATAAGTAATCTCATTATAAAGATATGAAATTTATTAGATTGTTAATTACATTTGACATGTGAGGTTCACTATTTATGCGTTTATTTACCATCAGTGGATGATATCACATACCAATGATGACGTGGTATTACCATTATATTAAATTTTTAATCAATTTTTTTATCAAAAAGTAATTTATCATTATATAATTTATTTTAAGGCTTATATCCATTTTTTTTTTGTGTTGTCCATGATACACTAGTTACAAATAACATTCAGTTTGTTTGTTTCCAATTTTCAGAAAACAGTTTTCAGAAAATTTACTATTTTATTTTTCATATTTTAATGTTTTGAATGAATTTTTTTAATAGTTTACGCAATTTTTTTAATTTTTAGACACACTTAACATAAATACACTTAAAAAGTATAATATTTATAAAAAAAATATTTAAAAAATACGTTAAATGCCAAAAAATAACAAATAAATAAAAAATGAAAATTCAGTATATTTTTTGTATTTTTGTGTATTTATTAATTTTTTACAAATATTTTACTATTTAGATACATCTAAGTAAGGTGCATCTAAAAAAGTAAAAAAATTACTTAAAATTCAAAAAATATTCACTAAAAACAAAAAAAATATGAAAAAATAAAAAAACTCAATTTTCAAAAAACTGAATTCAGAAAACTGAAATCAATCACACTAATTATTTTTTTTTATGTTTCTTGATATCAATCATAAAAATTTGTGTAAAATATTTTTGTAAAAAACATTGTAATTAATAAGTGCCCCCTTAATTTAAGTTTCTGGCTTCGCCACTGATCATGTGCCCCTCATATGCACATGTTTAGATCCAACGAATTCATTGTGTTTTCAATTAAAAAATTTAATAGATGATTTTTTTTTAGATCACTAGGAATATTATTTTAGACAAATAACGACAAATAATTTTCTAGTAATAGTTTAGGTCCTTCAATTGCGTTTTACATTATTTAAATGATTTTAAAATTTTAAAATTTAATAATTTTTTATTTACATATCCAATTTTTATAAAATTTATATTTTTAAGAATCCTATTTATAAGATCTTTCAAAAAATATCCATGAGTAATATAAAATTTTTAAGAAAAAAAATTCATGAAATATTCTTGTGTTTGTTGTTACGTCACAGTGAGATTTTTCTGATTTCGTGAAATTTCACAAAGATAGAAAAACACAATGACACAGAAATTTTTTGTGTTTCAACAGTCTATTTTATCATTTTGTAGCTAAAATAGCCCCAAAACTACATGTCAAACATAGCCTTTATTATGATATTTAAATCTTGGCTGGTTTGGCATAGTCTAATAAAGACAAAAAGTCAAAAAGTTATCACTATTCATAAATAATATATATATATATATATAAAACAAATTTATACAAAAAAAGTACAAGTCAACTTTTGTAATGAAGTGATGGTGCTGTCTGCAATGATGGTACAAACAATCAGGTGGATGCACTTCTCATGATACATAGAACAATGCTATTGGGCCCATGGGGGTCCATCACGAGTCCCGTTCTGGTAATTTGAACCGTGCAATGTGTAGAACTTGTCGAGTATTGTATGTCTGTAAAAAATCACTTCGATCGAATATCGATAACTATATGATCAAATCAGTTTTTGTATAAAAAATGGACGGTGAATAAATTAACGGTTGACAAAAAAACTAATTTTATAAGATATTTATCGATATTCGATTAATGTGATTTTTTACAAGCATATAGTACTTGATGAGTTCTACACATTAAACGGTTCCGATTATCAAAACGGGACCCGTGGTGGGCCCCCACGGGCCCAACAGTACCTGCGAAGCCTCATCATATATACATATATGTTATGATGTTATCACCATTTCAAAACAATCCGTACTGTCCTTCAATCAGCACTGTCAGTGCACGTAGGATAGAGAGGTAAGAACGTAATTTTTTTTATTTTATACAATATTTTAATACACATTTTTTTATAAAAAGTCAAAAAGTTATCCTAAACAATAATCTTTTTTCCTCTACCTTTTTATCTAAGTAGTCAAAAAATGTACTTATTTAAACCATTACAAATAACTATTTACATTGTTTTTTTTTTCTTTACAATATAAAATCCTTAAATTCAATCTTATTTTCATTTAAAATCTACAAATCCAATTGTAATTTAAAATTATCAAGATTGCACAAGTCAGTTTTTTTTTTTTGGTTTAAATTTAACTTTTTTTTATCAATAGTAATTTCTATTAAGAATAAGATTAGTCAAACCATAATTACAAAGAAATTAATAGTACACTTATCGAGATTGGCCAAGACAATTTTATCATCTAATAAAAAAGAGGCAGCTTGTTTCCGCTCCACAAAGTGGATTGTACGGTGTTGTTGGGTTCATAGGGTTCATTATGGGTCTTGTTTTGAGTGTTTTATCTCTGTAAAAAATCACGTTGATCGGATATCGATAGCTACTTGATCGGATCAGATTTTTGTCAATTATTTATTTTAAAAATTATATTTATCGTTGACAGAAATCTAATCCAATCAAGTAACTACCGATATCCGATCAATGTGATTTTTTACAGAAATAAAGTACGCGAGGAGTTTTACATATTAAATCGATGAGTTCTACACATTGGACGGTTTAGATTATCAAAACGAGATCCGTAGCGGGCCCCACAGACCCAACAATACTCTTCAGTCCAATCACGGACGGGAGAGAAGCTTGAGCCATAAAAAAACTATTTAAATCTCGTTTGAGAACATATTATTTTAATATTTTTTTAACTTTTTATAAAAAAAGATATACAGAAAATTAAATAAAATGACGTCACAACTTATAATATCCTTTTAACTTTGTAACTAAAATATATAATTGACAAATCTTAGTATTAAGAGTACTATTACAACATACAAACAGGATACTTGCTGCAATCAATAAATCTGCATAATCGGCATTGCATAAAGTCTCTTGTTAAATTGATTAAGTGATGTTTTGGAAAGTTGGTAAAAAATTAATTTTTTTGACTTTTTAATTTTTTTGACAAAAAGCTAAGTTGTCTTGGTTAAAAAAATTGACTTTTTTGCTAAAAAAATTTAAAAAAATCAAAAAATTAACTTTTTACTATTATTCCCAAAAATAATATCTATAGTCGACTTCACCAATCCTGTAAATAATTAATCCGATAACACCAAATTAACAAACTCCCTGTTAGGTCCACTCATTGCAAAATGACAAACCCACAAATTGTTTGCTCGATGCGACGTTTATTCAACGTTTTGGGAAGGTTGACGTTTTGGAAAGGTACTGAAAAACGTTGCCTTTTTGCTTGTTTGCCAAAACGGCACATTATATGGAAAAAGCCAAAAAATTGAAAAAGAAAGATTTATGGTCAGCCACCCGTGAGTTTTTGTTTGTTCTTTTTCCTCTCACTCTCTCAAAGCCAAGAAATCCATTTATTGATAATGTATCTGATTGGCACGGATGCTAATAAAAGACTAAAAGACATAAGAAAAAAGAAAAAGTTTCACATAAAAGGCTAAAGATTCTAGCATTTCTCTATATCCTCTTCTTTTCTACCAACTCTCTTTATTGCTAACACGTAATTTTTTCTTTTTTTAGGCGCTCTATCTGTTTCTCTCTCCCCGGTCCAATCAATCAAGGAGAGTTGCATGCATACATAGACCCAAATTATTTTGCATCACCACAACTCTTCTCCAAATCCAAGACTCTCACCATAGTCTATCTAGTAGCCTTCTTTTTATTTATATATATATATATATTTTTTTTTCTTTAGGGTTATAGAAAATTCATCCTCCCCTCCCATAGATTCAAGATAGCATCATTTATAAAGATCATTAAGATATTTTATTATTCATTTTGAATCAGAGACTATAACTTGAGAATTTATTCAGATTTTTTAAGACAAGTTCTACTTAAGTCAAGATTTATAAAATGAAAGAATATTAAATCCACACTAAATATTGTAATAAAAATAATTTGAGACTAATCCGTTGACCAACTACGTCACACCCAATAAATAGACTTAAAGAATTTCAAACTTAGACATCTGGTCTTAACCCCACGCCTATTTAGTAGCCTTACATGCAAAATAACATGTGGTGGATTGATTAACCCCCCACCAGCCACCTAGCACTCTTCTTTTTATTTTTTTTAATTAGATGATAAATCTATATAATTGTATATTTGTATGAGTTTCTTAAAATCTATAAATTAAAGTTTTCAATTAAAATATTTAGTAAGAATAATTATTAAATTGAATTCTTGTAAAAAATAATTACAAACGACAAATATTAAATACCCATAAAACTATTATTCTTAACAATATATTTATTAGCGACTTAAATTAGAATAGTTTTTACTTGATTTATACAATAATATATTTATTAAACAGTCTTTAGATAAAATTAATTTATTATTCAAATCTTATAATGTATTTTTAAGAATAATTAAATAAGGATTCTCACAATTGGATATAGAATAATGCACGAAAAAAGGTAATTTAACATTAAAAAAATCTTAGTATCTTTGAAAGAATTAAAAAAAAAAAGTGAAACACAATTGATATTGAATTTGTGAATTATTTCAATTTAATATTTGTCAAATGGACTTTTAATAATATATATATATATATATATATATATATGATAAGAAGATACGTTTAATTAAAAAAAGAAAGAGAAGTATTTAGCCTTTGTTTGGAATGTGGTTAGTTTTTTGACTTTTTAACTTTTTGGCTATTTTAATCTGAGACTAAAAAGTCTTGTTTGTGATGACTTTTTTGTTTTTTTGATTTTGTGAGAGAAAAAAATGAAATGATTTTGGTTTAGATGTAACATTTTGTCGTATTGACTTTTTAGTCTATTTTATCATTTTGTAGCTAAAATAGCCCCAAAACTACATGTCAAACATAGCCTTTATTATGATATTTAAATCTTGGCTGGTTTGGCATAGTCTAATAAAGACAAAAAGTCAAAAAGTTATCACTATTCATAAAAATATATATATATATATAAATTTATAAAAAAAAAGTACAAGTCAACTTTTGTAATGAAGTGATGGTGCTGTCTGCAATTGTGGTACAAACAATCAGGCGGATGCACTTCTCATGATATATAGAACAATGCTATTGGGCCCATGGGGGTCCATCACGAGTCTCGTTCTGATAATTTGAACCGTGCAATGTGTAGAACTTGTCGAGTATTGTATGCATGTAAAAAATCACGTCGATCGAATATCGATAACTATATGATCAAATCAGTTTTTGTATAAAAAAATAGACGGTGAATAAATTAACGGTTGACAAAAAACTAATTTAATAAGATATTTATCGATATTCGATTAATGTGATTTTTTACAGGCATATAGTACTTGATGAGTTCTACACATTAAACGATTCCGATTATCAAAACGGGACCCATGGTGGGCCCCCACGGGCCCAACAGTACCTGTGAAGCTTCATCATATATACATATATGTTATGAAGTTATCACCATTTCAAAACAATCCGTACTGTCCTTCAATCAGCATTGTCAGTGCACGTAGGACAGAGGGGTAAGAACGTAATTTTCTTATTTTATACAATATTTCAATACACATTTTTTTATAAAAAGTCAAAAAGTTATCCTAAACAATCATCTTTTTTCCTCTACCTTTTTATCTAAGTAGTCAAAAAATGTACTTATTTAAACCGTTACAAATAACTATTTACATTGTTTTTTTTTCTTTACCATATAAAATCCTTAAATTCAATCTTATTTTCATTTAAAATCTACAAATCCAATTGTAATTTAAATTTATCAAGATTGCACAAGACAGTTTTTTTTTTTTTTGGTTTAAATTTAACTTTTTTTTTTATCAATAGTAATTCCTATTAAGAATAAGATTAGTCAAACAATAATTACAAAGAAATTAATAGTACACTTATCGAGATTGCCCAAGACAATTTTATCATCTAATAAAAAAGAAGCAGCTTGTTTCCGCTCGACAAAGTGGATTGTACGGTGTTGTTGGGTTCATAGGATTCATTATGGGTCTTGTTTTGGGTGTTTTATCTCTGTAAAAAATCACGTTGATCGAATATCGATAGCTACTTGATTGTATCAGATTTTTGTCAACTATTTATTTTAAAAATTATATTTATCGTTGACAGAAATCTAATCCAATCAAGTAACTACCGATATCCAATCAATGTGATTTTTTACAGAAATAAAGTACGCGATGAGTTTTACATATTAAATCGATGAGTTCTACACATTGGACGGTTTAGATTATCAAAACGAGATCCGTAGTGGGCCCCACAGACCCAACAATACTCTTCAGTCCAATCACGGACGGAAGAGAAGCTTGAGCCATAAAAAAACTATTTAAATCTCGTTTGAGAACATATTATTTTAATATTTTTTTAACTTTTTATAAAAAAGATATACATAAAAATAAATAAAATGATGTCACAACTTATAATAACCTTTTAACTTTGTAACTAAAATATATAATTGACAAATCTTAGTATTAAGAGTACTATTATAACATACAAACAGGATACTTGCAATCAATAAATCTGCATAAAGTCTCTTGTTGAATTGATTAAGTGATGTTTTGAAAAGTTGGGAAAAAATTAATTTTTTTGACTTTTTAATTTTTTTGACAAAAAACTAAGTTGTTTTGGTTAAAAAAATTGACTTTTTTACTAAAAAAATTAAAAAAGTCAAAAAATTAACTTTTCACTATTATTCTCAAAAATAATATCTATAGTCGACTTCACCAATCCTGTAAATAATTAATCCGATAACACCAAATTAACAAACTCCCTGTGAGGTCCACTCATTACAAAATGACAAACCCACAAATTGTTTGCTCGATGCGACGTTTATTCAACGTTTTGGGAAGGATGACGTTTCGGAAAGGTACTGAAAACGCTGCCTTTTTGCTTATTTGCAAAACGGCACATTGTATGAAAAAAGCCAAAAAATTGAAAAAGAAAGATTTAGCCACCTGTGAGTTTTTGTTTGTTATTTTTCCTGTCTCTCTCACTCTCTCAAAGCCAAGAAATCCCTTTATTGATAATGTATCTGATTGGCACGGATACTAATAAAAAGTTAAAAGACATAAGAAAAAAGAAAAAGTTTCACATAAAAGGCTAAAGATTCTAGCATTTCTCTATATCCTCTTCTTTTCTACCAACTCTCTTTATTGCTAACACGTAATTTTTTCCTTTTTTAGGCGCTCTATCTGTTTCTCTCTCCCCGGTCCAATCAATCAAGGAGAGTTGCATGCATACATAGACCCAAATTATTTTGCATCACCACAACTCTTCTCCAAATCCAAGACTCTCACCATAGCCTATCTAGTAGCCTTCTTTTTATTTATTTTATATATATATATATATATATTTTCTTTAGGGTTATAAAAAATTCATCCTCTCCTCCCATAGATTCAAGTGAGAGGAAGGTAAGGGCCGAACTAACAGCTACTTCGGTCTTATTGGAGTTCGGCCATAGAAGGACCATCTCACTTGGTTTAAGCAGTGAGGGGGGTGTTGGAGGATAAGCATTATCTTCCAGGAGTATGAGTCCTAGCAGGATTCTACATGGAGGAGTAAGAGTCCTACTAGGATTGTGCCACACGGAACCTATATAAGCTCACCAATATCACCTTTGAAGGGGTAACACAACTTTGTTTTCTGAATACGCAGAGCTTTTGTCTATTTGTCAAGCTTACTGACTTAGGCATCGGAGAGGTTTCCGGCACACACCCGCCGGCTAGCTCACGTGTGTATTTTCAGGTAGTTGAACGACGTCGTACGGAGGAGCGCAGACTTGGTCAACAGGATTATACGAGAAGGTGTATTTCTTTCCCGTACAATTGGCGCCGTCTGTGGGAACCCAGACAAGAACAACCTCTTGATCAAGCTTTTCCTCCCAGAAATCAATGGCAAACAACGAAGAATTACCGCAGTCTGCTGTCGACGGACTAACTCCAGAAGGGGGTGCAAGGCGCGAAGGCCTACCCTTGGTTACTCCCATGGCGAACCTGGAACCACAAAGACAAAATTCCAGGAGGGATGCAAGGGGACGAAGGCGGAATAACAGCCCCCATCACTCTCGATCGCAAAGCCCAGAAAGATAAAGGCGTAGGGTTGATCCCCAAGCTTTAGAGGATCGCGTCAGGGAACAAGACGAACTGATCCGTCGAATGGCAGCAGACATGGAATCCCTAAAACGACAAGTAAAAGGAAAAGAAGTGGCGACAGGAGAGGGGCGCACAAACAAGACGCCCCCTCGCCACTCGAGAAGTCGTAGTCAGAGCACTACACCCTCTCAAGCAGCGAACAAGAGCCTCAGGACAGGCGACACGCATTCCAGATCTTCCAGGACTCGTCACTCCAGGTCTGAGAGGACGAGGTCTGAGAGGTCGTACACCGAAGGAAGCACATACTGGCCGTCGCATACATACCAAACAAGATCCAGACAGACAGAATTGCCCAGGTCGTCCGACCTACGAACCGTGCTAGAAGAGAAGGCACGGTGGAAGGAGGACGCCAGGGCGCGTGATCCACACAGAGTTTCTGCCTTACAGCGGTTGGCTCCTCGGACGCATGGAAGCGTCGAGGTTGGAATGCCAATACCGCGCCCGGCCTACGAACCAACGGACAAGGCGTTGGCGAGGCTGCAACCTCACCATTCATCCCAGCAATAGAGAACGCGCCCCTACCGTCAGGCTTCCTCCAGTCCAAATTCACAACATATGAGGGGAAGACGGACCCCTACTCACACTTAAGCCACTTTCGCCAGGTCATGGCTGTATCCGGCGGAATGAGGAGGCCTTGATGTGCATCCTATCCTTCAAGCCTTGGCGATCTAGGCTTGACTTGGTTTGAGAAGCTTCCAGAGGGCAGCATAGCCTCCTGGGCGCAACTGGCGGAAGCGTTTGTAATGCGATTCAGAACAAACACACGAAAACCCCGGTGGAGATCGACCAGTTACTCTCCATCGACATGGGCGACAAGGAGACCCTGAGGTCATACAACAGTCGTTACTGGGAGACATTCAACCAGATTGGGGACTGCCCAACCAATCTCGCCATTGCGCAATACAAAAGAGGCCTTCCAGTCGGGAACAGACTGAGGGACTCTATCACCATGACACCGCCCCTCACCATGGAAGCCCTGATGGAGAGAGTGCATCAGCACATCAGGGTAGAGAGGATGGCGCACGTGCCAAAGCAAAATCTGGCGCGACCGTAGCACCAGAAAAAAAGGCCTCAGCAAAGGTCAACGCGTAGACCGTCTGAACAGAAACGGGCGTAGCAAAAGAGACAATGGAGAAGACCAAGACAAGAGATGGCTGAGAGTCCGCACCGCCATAACCACGGTCTTCAAGAAACCGATCTACCGCATACTTAGCGAGATTCGAGACGAGCCTTTCGTCAAGTGGCCAGCCAAGCTAGGCGAGGCACAGAAGGACTACGATGACAGATCGAGGTGCACCTTCCACAAAGAAAAGGGGCACCGCACTGAGAACTGCACGCCATTGAGGCAGCATCTGGAAGAGTTGGTGGCAGCAGGCCACCTGGACAAGTACATAGAGGGAGGGGCACAGCCAGCCCCCCAGGACCAGAATATGCCCAATGGAATGCCGATCGACGCCCCGCCCCAAGGCGTCATCAACGTAATACATGGAGTCTTTGAACCTGAGCGTGTATGCGAGCTCAGAGGTTCAATCAAAAAGGCTGAGCACTTCAGAGAGGTGCTAAGTGCCCAACCAGTCGCCAAAAAGGGGAAAACAGAGGCCACAAATGTCATGTCTTTTTCGGATAAAGACTTGGCAAGGATTTATTGCCCACACAACGATGCCTTGGTCGTCACTCTCCGAGTCAAGGATTTTGACGTCAAGCGGATCCTGATTGACCAAGGTAGTTCGTGTGAAATCATGTACTATGAAACCTTCAAACAACTAAAGTTGCAAGATAAAGACTTGGCGCCTGCCGTATCTCCCCTTATCGGATTCAACTCCATGCCAGAATGGCCCGTTGGCAAAATTATCCTCCCAGTCAGAGCAGGGAGTGTGACAAAACAAGTGGAGTTCTGGGTATTGAAAGTCCCCTCCACCTACAACATAATTTTGGGCAGAACATGGCTGCATGCCATGCGCTCGGTGGCGTCCTCCTACCACCAAGTGATGCGGTTCCCAAATGACGTCGGAGTAATTGAGGAGGTTTATGGAGATCAGATCATGTCGAAGCAGTGCTTTGTCACAGTAAACGGCAGCCGCGCTGCCAAAGGATACGTTCATTCGGTGGAAGAACCTGAAAGCAATGAACTATTCGCGGATGTTGGCAAAGCAGCTAGTCAGAAAGCAGTGGAGGACTTGGTTGAAGTCAGGATAGACGAGAAGAACCCAGATAAGTTCTTCTTACTTGGTTCGTTGTTGTCCAGCATTGAGAGATTGGAGGTCTTAGAATTCCTGACCTCCAACATCGAAGTGTTCGCCTGGACCCCATACGACATGCCAGGCATTGATCCCAACTTCATTTGCCACCAACTCAATGTCCACCCTTCTACCAGGCCGATCATTCAGCGCACTCGCAGATCGGCACTCCATCACGCCGAAATAGTGGCGGAGGAGGTAGGAAACCTGCTGGAAGCAGGGGCAATCAGAGAGGTGCACTACCCAAGATGGATCTCCAACACCGTCGTAGTGCCAAAGAAGAATGGCAAGTGGCGTGTCTGCGTCGACTACAAAACGGTCAATAAGGCGTGCCCAAAAGATAGCTTCCCCTTGCCTCGGATAGATCAACTGGTGGACCTAACGGCGGGGCACAACCGACTTAGTTTCCTGGATGCATACAGAGGCTACCACCAAATCGCCATGCATGAACCAGATCAGGAAGTGACATCCTTCACAACTCCAAGGGGACTATACTGCTACAAGGTCATGCCCTTTGGGCTAAAGAACGCGGGGGCGACATTCCAGAGAATGGTCACCAAGATGTTTGAACCATTGTTAGGCAGAACAATGGAGGCCTACATCGACGATATGGTGGTCAAGAGCAAGGACAAGAATGACCACCTCAAGGACCTAAGTGAGATGTTTGAGATCCTGAAAAAGCATAAGTTACGCCTCAACGCGTCGAAGTGTGCATTCGGAGTAGGATCTGGCAAATTCCTAGGCTTCTTGGTGACCAACCGAGGTATAGAAGCAGACCCTTCTCAGATCAAGGCGATACAAGATCTGGAGAGACCGAACTCCGTAAAGGAAGTACAGCACCTCACTGGCATGGCGGCTGCACTCAATCGGTTCATAAGCCAGTCGTCAGATAGACTACGACCATTCTTCCATGCGCTGAAGGCCAAGTTTCAGTGGGACGAAGAATGCGACCAAGCTCTGGAAAGCTTGAAGGAGTACATGTCTTCTCCACCACTCCTTGTAACCCCAATTCCTGGAGAAGAACTCTTCTTATACCTAGCAGTCTCGCAACACGCAATCAGCGCAGTGTTGGTCCGTGCAGATGGAATCCAACATCTGCCCATCTACTATGTCAGCAAGATGCTGCTAGGTGCCGAAACGAGGTATTTGCCATTAGAGAAACTAGCATTGGCCTTAATGATGGCCTCAAGAAAGTTGTCGCATTACTTTCACGCCTACACCATAGTTGTTCTCACAGCCTTCCCACTCAAGGCTTTATTTGAAAGGGCGAACTTTTCTAGGCGAATTCTGAAGTGGGTAGTAGAATTGGGACAGTACGACATCAAGTTCCAACCCAGAACCGCAATAAAGGCTCAAGCACTAGCAGATTTTGTCGCGGAATTCACCCCTGGAAGTCATCACATCTGCCCAGTCAACCTGACTGAAACAGCCGAACTAGGGACGGAAGTTGACGTCGGAATAACGCAACCTCTAGTACTGGCTACTCAGTCAGGCCCCAAGGCAGACCGGAGTAAGGAAAGGGAGGAAGAAGTGAACCACGCTACGCCAAGTCCAGACTCACCAACGAAACAAGACTTGGTACAACCAAACGACCAGGGGCAGACAGCAAGTATGAACCGTGAAGAAGACACTAGCAACATGGAAGACCCCAAGGCATCATCCGACCCCTCCACTTGTTGGAAGCTGTTCGTTGGGGAGATGTGGAAACTCTTCGTAGATGGAGCATCCAACTGACATGGAGCAGGACTTGGCATAGTCCTCATCTCTCCAGATGGCCTAGTAGTGGAACAAGCGGTCAACCTTGGCTTCCCAGCATCGAACAATGAAGCGGAGTATGAAGCGCTTCTTGCAGGTCTCAAATCAGCGTTCTACATGAAGGCCACCGAGCTAATGGTTTACAGCGACTCACAGCTGGTGGTGAACCAAATTTCAGGCGATTATAAGGCAAAGGATGACAGAATAGCTAAGTACCAAGAGCTAGTCAGAACAGAGATCAAGAAGTTTGAAGTAGTGAGAATAGAACAGATCGGCAGGGAGGAGAACAGCAGAGCAGACGAACTAGCAGGCTTCGCCTCAATGGCGGATACCTCCATCCCTCATCCACTATTGATCGACTACCTGCCTAGACCAAGTATTGAAGACCCAGAAGCAGAAGAGGTATGTTGTGCGGAATTAGGCCCTTCTTGGATGGATCCCATCATACTGTTCCTGAAAGACGGCACCCTACCAGAAGAGAAGAAAGAAGCCAACAGAATAAGAGCAAAGTCGCAACGATTTTGGCTCTCTCCATCCTTGGCATTATACAAAAAGTCGTTCTCAGGACCTTACTTAAAATGTGTTCACCCCAGCAAAGTGGAAGCATTCCTGTTTGAAATACATGAGGGTGTATGTGGCAGCCATCAAGGAGGAAGATCATTGGCATATAGAGCGATTTCACAAGGATATTGGTAGCCATACATGCAAGCGGATTCAGAGAAGTATGTTAAAAAATGCGAAAAATGTCAAAAGTTCGCACACCAAATACACCAACCTGCCAGAGAACTTCTACCTCTAACCAGTCCATGGCCTTTCGCAATGTGGGGATTGGACATAGTAGGCCCACTTCCAACAGCTCCTGGCAACAGGAAGTTCTTTCTTGCCGCAACTGACTACTTTACAAAGTGGGTAGAAACAGAAGCCTTGGCGTCAATCAAGGAAAAAGAGGTGAAGAAGTTTGTCTGGCAGAATATCATCACTCGATTTGGCATACCAAAGGCACTGATCTCAGACAACGGCACTCAGTTCGATGGTAGGATTTTCAGAGGCTTTTGTGAAGAGTACAAGATAGAGTTCTACAATTCTACACCGGCATATCCCCAAGCAAATGGTCAAGCAGAGGCGTCAAACAAAGTAGTCTTGGATAGATTGAAGAAAAGGTTAGAAAGAGCAAAAGGCAAGTGGGCAGAAGAGCTCCCCCATGTTTTATGGGCTTACCGCACCACGCCTCGACGATCAACAGGAGAAACACCATTCTCCCTAGCTTATGGCATGGAAGCAGTCATCCCATTAGAAGTCGGCCTCCCCACAATTCGAAGTGAAAATTTTAATCCAGACTTAAATGGCGAAGCCATAGCATTGGAGCTTGACCTTGCAGAAGAAAGAAGAGACAGAGCATTGGTCCACATCGCCTCCTACCAACCAAGAGTTGTCTAGAAAGTATAACAAAACAGTGCATCCAAGACAATTCAAGATTGGAGATTGGGTACTGCGCAAAGTAATGGAAACACCTTGTTTCCAGGAGATGGCAAGTTAGGACCAAATTGGGAAGGACCTTACAAAGTGGTCGGATTAGCAGGCAAAGGGGCATACCACTTAGAGGATGAGGACGGCAAAGCAATTCCCAGGCCATGGAACACTGCCAATCTCAAGTTGTTTTTTTCTAGCTTTTTTCTTTTTGAAATATGTGTAATTTTTTACTTTCTCAATAAAACAATTCGATTCTTTTTCAGTATAATTGTTTTTCAGTAGACAGTAGCTTTAGTAAGATAGTAGCATTGTAAACATAGTTGGCCGGAATAACCAACTATGACCCTTCCTAAGCCCAGGATCAGGATCCAGGCTGCAGGACGTTTTGGTCGGAATAACCAAAACACTTCATTCTAAGTTGGCTGGAAAAACCAACTTAGAGGTTGGTTGGATTAAACCAACACTTCGTACTCTTCAGCCGAAGCAAGTGTATGGCTGAAGAATGGTTGGCCGGACTAAACCAACTCTTTGTACTCTTCAACCGAAGTAAGTGTATGGCTGAAGAGTGGTTGGCTGGATTAAACCAACTCTTTGTACTCTTCAGCCGAAGTAAGTGTATGGCTGAGAGTGGTTGGCTGGATTAAACCAACTCTTTGTACTCTTCAGCCGAAGTAAGTGTATGGCTGAAGAGTGGTTGGCTGGATTAAACCAACTCTTTGTACTCTTCAGCCGAAGTAAGTTTGGCTGAAGAGTGGTTGGCTGGATTAAACCAACTCTTTGTACTCTTCAGCCGAAGTAAGTGTATATGGCTGAAGAGTGGTTGGCCGGACTAAACCAACTCTTTGTACTCTTCAGCCGAAGTAAATGTATGGCTGAAGAGTGGTTGGCTGGACTAAACCAACTCTTTGTACTCTTCAGCCGAAATAAGTATATCGGCTGAAGAGTGGTTGGCTAGTAAGTTAGATAACTAAAACCGAGATCACAGTCGTGCAAATGATGACATGGAAAATTCATTAAATAAAAAATACAAGCATACATACACAAAACCAGAATAAGAGTTGAAGACAAATTTTTCATTAAAGAAAAGAGGAAGTACAATTTAGGGGGGGCTTCAGCCCGGTTACAAAAAGTTCAAAAAGGAAAAAGAAAATCAACCAAGAAGTGCATCAAGTTCGGTATCAAATTCTGCATCAGCATTCGCCTGGAGTCCGGTGTCAGAGGGGAGCACGGTTTGAAGTGGGAGTTCGGTGTCAGCCTGAACTTCGGTATCAGTCGGCTGCAGCTCAAGAGTTGGATCTTCAATAACTAGCTCAGACCGAACTGCTTGATCATTCTGCTGTTCGTTGACAACCGGAGTATGAGATGGCTCCTCATCTTCTTCATCATCATCGTCATCATCATCACCGGACCCCTCAAGAAAGGCTTTTTGGAGATCGGCAGCGTATTGTGAGAGTGAAGCTGGAATGGAGTACGGCGGAGCATCATATACCTCGGTGTCGGGCGTACAACCGAACTTCTCCACCGCAGTCCTCCAGCCACACTTGAAAAAGAGATCTTTTGCTGCGTCACAT
This sequence comes from Camellia japonica, assembly GCA_030407325.1. Taxonomy (NCBI): domain Eukaryota; kingdom Viridiplantae; phylum Streptophyta; class Magnoliopsida; order Ericales; family Theaceae; genus Camellia; species Camellia japonica. Next base: position 6,323 of record JAPPVO010005200.1, on the reverse strand, counting down.
TGAAGGGAGTATGCTTCTTTCCGTCCTCCTTGAAGCCTCGCTTCTCAGCCTTCTTCATCTCTCCCTTCAGTTGCTTTATTTCGGCATCCTTCTTCGCCTCAATTTGTGCCAAGTAACGCAGGTACTTGTCCTTTGCCTCATTGGCGATCTTCTGCTTCTCAGCCTCGGCCGAATTAACTACTTCGGTCAAACGACCGGTCTCTGCTCGCAGCTCGGCTAGCTGCTTCTTGGCATCAGTGAGTTCGGCCATTTTGGATTCAACCTCGGCCATGGCCTCCCTTGTACTCCTTCTAAGCTCCATGACCCTCCTATGAGTGACTTGGTTCTTCTGGATAGCCTGCAAAGGAGAAGTAACGTTAGCCGAACTCAAAGTTGGAAAAAATTTACATAGAGAAGGGAAAGCTGTTTACCAGGATCATGGACTTAGTGGAGGACCGAATTGACTTGAGCTCGGTGTTGAGCTGCTTGTGATGGTGCTCCATGTCCTTCGGGAGGCACACACTTTTGGCCAGGCTGTGAGCCAACAAGTGGTCCTTATCAGCAACCACCGAATCCTCAGCAGTGATATCCCAGTTGTCGAATAAGAGGACAGGAGCCCATTTGGATGAAGTGGAAGTTCGGGCAGTTTGCTCCTGGTTGGAGGCTTTGCTGGGGACGTGGAGGGGAGCTTTGAGGAAGAACGGTCTCGTCCTCATCAACAAGACGTGTCTCGGTTTGGGTAGTCCGAGCACGTTTGTTTCGGCGAGAGGTGGATGGCTGTTGGGAAGGAAGGGCCACCACGATTTCGGTGGTCTGACCAGCTTGTGGTAGTACGGCTGGGTTCGTTGCGGTTAGCATTGCCTTCAGCCTGTTCTTCTTTGCCATCTCTTGTTTGGCGGTGAGTGGCACAAGGACGATCTCTGGCAAGGATGGGTCCGGTTCTGGTTCTTCTTCGAGTAGGAAGTCAGTCACCCTTGCTTTTCGGCGACCGGAGTAGCGGTAAGTCGGTTCGAAGTTTAGAAGCTTTGCCCAACTTCTCTTCTTTACTCTTAGTGCGGCACGCAAAATACCGAGGTTGGGGTGGCCGTAGTTTGAAAGGAGATGGGCTTTATCTGCGAAAGAAGACAACTGTTAGTCCGGTGCAAGAGTAGAAACCGGAGAAAAAGATAAGAATGCATTGAAACCGAAGTAAGTATACCAGGGATTCCTTTGTTCCAGTTAATGCTTCCGCTTGGGATCTGGGCCTGGTGGTCCTCAAAATTCCCAGACACCCAGAAGTAATCATCATCATTTAAGTCTTTGTCCGGTGTGTTCTTAATTATTTTCTCTCGGCCACGGCGTATTCTCAAATAATAGCACCAGCCTTCGTCTTTGGATCCTATGGAGTATTGATGCAATATTTCGGCTAAGCCTAGGTTGAGACCGGTTTGGAGGTTCAGTGCGGCTATTCCCATTATGATTCGATAAGTGTTGGTGGAGAGTTGGGTTGGGCATAGCCTGGTTTGCCTAAGAAATTCACAGATTAGTGGTTGGACTGGGAATCGTAGTCCGGTTTCTATTATTGACTGAATGGTGAAAGGGACAAAGCCTGGGTTGCCCCATGGGTCAATGTCTAGTTTGGCGAGGGTAAGGTTGACGTCGGCAGGAATATTGTAGTCCTTGCGGAATTCGGCTAAGCCTCCTGGGGTTTCTACTAAAAATCTATACTTCCCCATTTATTGTATAATTTAATAATAAATTATCTCGGTCAAAAAGGGTTGCTTAGTAGCTCGGCTGAGCGCAGGGAAGTGTCTGGCAACCTAAGTCTGCAAAGTGGAAAGCAAGGTGTTCAGCACAGATCGCTGACCGTGCTACAAAAAACAAAGCAAGAGAAGACAAGTCCTATTTCGGCTACACAGAGTACTACAGGATCTACCTCGATTGTGACCAGGGGTGCTTGTTTTCACGGTCTGTCAAGATGTCTGGTTATCTCGGTTCTACTTATGATTTTTGTCACTTCGGTTAGGCATCAAGGGGCAGCTTTCTGAGTTCGGTTTAGGAACTAAGAAAGCTGGCTTAGTCCCCCAAGGCTTAGCTCGGTCGGGGGCCAAGATTCCTAGTGCGGTGCGTTTTTATTTCGGCTAGTATGAAACAGATGGTGACTTATTAAAGCTACTAGGTGTGCACAAGTGCCAGTCCGGTTCCAGTTTTCCTATATTGGTGTATAAAGGTAAACGGTATCCTAGTTCGGTTGCTTCCTGATTTTGGATCAAAATCAGTGTTCTACAGGTTCTTGCGTGCATTCATAAGTTCTATGGCTAAGTTTTTCAGAAACAAAACAAAAAGTGTTTTGCAAAAACACGCAAAATAGACTGCTATGGATTAAAATGAAAGCAAATAACAAAGAAGCAGATTTCGAAGACTTACCTAGTGGGGAGGAAGAACAAGGTTGAAGCACACGGAAGCAGAACACGAGCTTCAGAGACAGCAAGAACTCAGAGGTTGAAGAATTCGAAGAAGAGGAGAAGAAAGTGAATAGTGGTGTAAATGATTTGAAATGAAAGGACTGTTTGGTGAAAAGGGCTGAAAGGGCGGGAACTGTTTAATTTTTTCGGAGTACGAGGGCGGCGCGACAGCTGTGAATAGCCAATACCAGCGTGCCACGTGTCATTGGAAGGACAATCAATTCAGTTTCTGCAATTGAAGAGACGTTTGAGCCGGACAGATATGGCCCGGTGTGGACTTAGCTCGGTTGGAAAAGCTAAGCGGTTTTAGCTCGGTTGGAAAAGCTAAGCGGTTTTAGCTCGGCTAGAAAAGCTAAAGGGTATTAGCTCGGCTGGAAGACAGGTAATCCCTATCATGCTTTGCAGATGGAATTAAGGGGCAATTGAGAGGGTAATTTATGTTTAAATTGGGCCGAGCTAGGATAGTGGGCCGGTCTATGGTCCGTATTAAAGAGGCTGAGAAGATGGGCCCGGACAAGTGTTAGTCCGGTCCGAAGTAAAGGATTTCCACCGGAGTAAGTACTTGAGTTTAGTTCGGTCGCAGGTTGTTTGGGCTAGCTCGGTCATGTTGATCAGAACTGAGGAATGTTGGGCTTGCTTTAGGGCCTGAGTAAATGGTAGCTCGGCTTAATTCTTCTGTGGATAGCTCGGCCTTTGCATGCGAAGCCGAGGTAGGAGAAAGGAAAGCAGAGCCGAAGTAACAGTCGTTCGGTCTTCAGTGGTTAGTTCGGTCTTAGCATGGGAAAGCCGAGGTAAGTGAGAGGAAGGTAAGGGCCGAACTAACAGCTACTTCGGTCTTATTGGAGTTCGGCCATAGAAGGACCATCTCACTTGGTTTAAGCAGTGAGGGGGGTGTTGGAGGATAAGCATTATCTTCCAGGAGTATGAGTCCTAGCAGGATTCTACATGGAGGAGTAAGAGTCCTACTAGGATTGTGCCACACGGAACCTATATAAGCTCACCAATATCACCTTTGAAGGGGTAACATAACTTTGTTTTCTGAATACGCAGAGCTTTTGTCTATTTGTCAAGCTTACTGACTTAGGCATCGGAGAGGTTTCTGGCACACACCCGCCGGCTAGCTCACGTGTGTATTTTCAGGTAGTTGAACGACGTCGTACGGAGGAGCGCAGACTTGGTCAACAGGATTATACGAGAATGTGTATTTCTTTCCCGTACACATACATAGACCCAAATTATTTTGCATCACCACAACTCTTCTCCAAATCCAAGACTCTCACCATAGCCTATCTAGTAGCCTTCTTTTTTATTTATTTATATATATATATATATATTTTCTTTAGGGTTATAAAAAATTCATCCTCCCCTCCCATAGATTCAAGGAAGCATCATTTATAAAGATCATTAAGATATTTTATTATTCATTTTGAATCAGAGACTATAATTTAAGAATTTATTCAGATTTTTTAAGATAAATTCTACTTAAGTCAAGATTTATACAATGAAAGAATATTAAATCCACACTAAATATTGTAATAAAAATAATTTGAGACTAATCCGTTGACCAACTACGTCACACCCAATAGATGGACTTAAAGAATTTCAAACTTAGACATGTGGTCTTAACCCCACGCCTATTTAGTAGCCTTACATGCAAAATAACATGTGGTGGATTGATTAACCCCCCACCAGCCACCTAGCACACTTCTTTTTATTTTTTTTAATTAGATGATAAATCTATATAATTATATATTTGTATGAGTTTCTTAAAATCTATAAATTAAAGTTTTCAATTAAAATATTTAGTAAGAATAATTATTAAATTGAATTCTTGTAAAAACTAATTACAAACGACAAATATTAAATACCCATAAAACTATTATTCTTAACAATATATTTATTAGCGACTTAAATTAGAATAGTTTTTACTTGATTTATACAATAATATATTTATTAAACAGTCTTTAGATAAAATTAATTTATTATTCAAATCTTATAATTTTTAAATAATAAGATAATAAATAAGGATTCTCACAATTGGATATAGAATAATGCACGAAAAAAGGTAATTTAACATTAAAAAAATCTTAGTATCTTTGAAAGAATCAAAAAAAAAAAGCGAAACACAATTGATATTGAATTTGTGAAGTATTTCAATTTAATATTTGTCAAGTAGACTTTCAATAATATATATATATATATATATATATGATAAGAAGATACGTTTAATTAAAAAAAGAAAGAGAAGTATTTAGTCTTTGTTTGGAATGTGGTTGGTTTTTTGACTTTTTAACTTTTTGGCTATTTTAATCTGGGACTAAAAAGTCTTGTTTGTGATAACTTTTTTGTTTTTTTGACGTTGTGAGAGAAAAAAAATAAAATGATTTTGGTTTAGATGTAACATTTTGTCTTATTGACTTTTTAGTCTATTTTATCATTTTGTAGCTAAAATAGCCCCAAAACTACATGTCAAACATAGCCTTTATTATGATATTTAAATCTTGGCTAGTTTGGCATAGTCTAATAAAGACAAAAAGTCAAAAAGTTATCACTATTCATAAAAATATATATATATATATATATAAATTTATACAAAAAAAAAAGTACAAGTCAACTTTTGTAATGAAGTGATGGTGCTGTCTGCAATTGTGGTACAAACAATCAGGCGGATGCACTTCTCATGATACATAGAATAATGCTATTGGGCCCATGGGGGTCCATCACGAGTCTCGTTCCGATAATTTGAACCGTGCAATGTGTAGAACTTGTCGAGTATTGTATGCCTGTAAAAAATCACGTCGATCGAATATCGATAACTATATGATCAAATCAGTTTTTGTATAAAAAAATGGACGGTGAATAAATTAACGGTTGACAAAAAACTAATTTTATAAGATATTTATCGATATTCGATTAATGTGATTTTTTACAGGATATAGTTCTTGATGAGTTCTACACATTAAACGGTTCCGATTATCAAAACGGAACCCTTGGTTGGCCCCCACGGGCCCAACAGTACCTGTGAAGCTTCATCATATATACATATATGTTATGAAGTTATCACCATTTCAAAACAATCCGTACTGTCCTTCAATCAGCATTGTCAGTGCACGTAGGACAGAGGTGTAAGAACGTAATTTTTTTATTTTATACAATATTTTAATACACATTTTTTTTTATAAAAAGTCAAAAAGTTATCCTAAACAATCATCTTTTTTCCTCTACCTTTTTATCTAAGTAGTCAAAAAATATACTTATTTAAACCATTACAAATAACTATTTACATTGTTTTTTTTTCTTTACCATATAAAATCCTTAAATTCAATCTTATTTTCATTTAAAATCTACAAATCCAATTGTAATTTAAATTTATCAAGATTGCACAAGACAGTTTTTTGTTTTTTTGGTTTAAATTTAACTTTTTTTTTATCAATAGTAATTTCTATTAAGAATAAGATTAGTCAAACAATAATTACAAAGAAATTAATAGTACACTTATCGAGATTGCCCAAGACAATTTTATCATCTAATAAAAAAGAGGCAGCTTGTTTCCGCTCCACAAAGTGGATTGTACGGTGTTGTTGGGTTCATAGGATTCATTATGGGTCTTGTTTTGGGTGTTTTATCTCTGTAAAAAATCACGTTGATCGAATATCGATAGCTACTTGATCGGATCAGATTTTTGTCAACTATTTATTTTAAAAATTATATTTATCGTTGACAGAAATCTAATCCAATCAAGTAACTACCGATATCCGATCAATGTGATTTTTTACAGAAATAAAGTACGCGATGAGTTTTACATATTAAATCGATGAGTTCTACACATTGGACGGTTTAGATTATCAAAACGAGATCCGTAGTGGGCCCCACAGACCTAACAATACTCTTCAGTCCAAT
>JAPPVO010005199.1:0-13607 GCA_030407325.1 Camellia japonica | reverse complement strand
CGACACTAGGCAAAACTCAGAGCATAGAAAATTTGAAATTATAAAAACTGAGCTCGCAAGGTTGAAAACCCGCAAAGGGCGGCCTTGGCAAAAGTTAGAGCGCAAAAGGAAAGTGAAAATACCCGAGCGAACCTGAGCCTGAACTACGTAAGGCTTGATTCCCATCATTGGGATACATAGGCAGCTTCACCCTGAAGTTCAGCCACAATCTTTTCCCCGATCAACTTTGCCCATTCGATCATCTCAGTCATCTCTATTCATCAGCATTTATCGTGATCTCCGGTACAGTGCTGTTTAGACTAGGGGCAACTTTCCGTTGCAATGAAGTGCTGCGGTACCATTCAAACTAGGGGCAACTTTCCAGTTGCTAGGATCCGGGGTTGTGCATCTTAGTGACAGATCTCAGGCGTGTCCAGTTCTGATCCATATCGAAAATAGTTTTGAAAAGTTTTAATAAAAGTTGACTTTGTTCAAATTAATCTTTTCACAACTAAGACCATTTTTGGACCAAAGCGGAGAATTTTCAGTACCACAACCTTCAATTTCATTGATTTCAAAACAGAGTTCTCTTGCTCTTGCATACAATTGAAGTTGCTTTTTATTACACTCATAATGAAAACTTGAAAGTACTAGTAAAGCAATAAATCCGGGGCATAGTCAAGTCAGGTGTCCCTGCGCCCCCTTCCAGAGCTGGTTGAAGCCTCTGATGCTAAGCTTGGCCCAACCTGTGCTTCTTCGTTGAGCCAATCCCAGCACTCGTCAGACAAAGTGCAACTAAAAGTGGGAGCGGGAGCCAGGAGTTCTCTAATTCTCCACGCTGCGGCCTGCCGAGCCAGCTGTGCGCCTCGAACCGAGAATGTAGTCGGATACTCTATCCCCTCTGGTGGGCAAGTCTGATCATGGCCAAACTGGCGCAGAATACGGAATGGGAAATAGAATACGCAGTGAGTCAAGCCGATCAATCGAATCCCGACCTGCCGAGACATGCTGTAGCTCATTGCCGGGAGATTGAGCCAAGGACAGCGCCACGCAATGCGATCTGCCGACAAATTGCACATCCATTCAAACCACCATCCCTCATCAAGGGCGTCAACTAGGCGTTGTCGAAAGAAGTAGCCGCGGGCTGAGTAGGCTGGGCAAGAGTCCACAACCTGCAATTTATCCATCAACCACACCTGGGGAGGGATGAAAAATGAGAGAATAAAGAATAGAGAGATGTACGACGAGAGAAAAAGTAAAAGGGGTTTTGTGAGAAAAATCGAGCCTGAGGGCCGAGTGATGTGAGCAAATACATATGCGAGCTTGGGTGGGAAATATTACCTGCAGCAGTAGTGGACTCCCTGCAAACTTGGTTGTCTCCCGACGGTGGAAAGCATCCAAGCCCATCAGTGTCTCAGCCAATGTCATGGCGATGCAACTCTTCCCTTCTTTCAAGCCTTGAGCCACTTCAATCAGACGGACGCTGGATCCTCCAAAGCTTGAGGCAAACAGAAAATGAGATAACATGCATAAACAGAGGGCGTGTCGCCGGAAGCCTTGCCAATGATGGTCGCTGCGGTCACCAGCATCAGAGAACCGGTAAATCAGGCTTGGGATATCCAACATTCCGTTACAAATCAGGGATCGAGCATCATGCGCGTTGAGTTCGCACATCCGCCCTAAGGTTTGGGTATAGCCAAAATTGAGTTGGGGCAAGATTTCCTCACCTCGCTCGGATTCCAGCAAAACTTGAAAATCTTCAAAAGTAGGACATACCTCTTGCCCGCTGAAGCTAAAGACATGCGCCACTGGGTTCCAAAACCTCGCCGCGGCATGGAGGAAAGGAAGGTGTAGCGGAGTCTGGCTCAGCGTGAATAGTGCATTCAAGCCGAAACCCCGGAAGTTCAACTTTTCCGAGCCATCTAAAGAGGAGATCCAAGATGTGAGATTCTCTACGAGAAACGCCTCCATTCTTTGTGCAAAGCAGTGATGAAATGAATGAATCTCGAAGTTGGAGCTTTTATAGAGAGTGAAACACTATTCAGGGGGACACGTGGCAAAAATTTGGTGGTTGCTAGGCAAAGTGGCCGGCCGGCCACCTTTTCTGGCAGGCCGGCCATTTTCTTTTTCAAAAACTGGCCGGCGGCCTCCTCTCCCCAATAAAACTGGCCGGCCGGCTCCAAAAGGTGGCTGGCCATGCTCCAATGCGTGCCTTTGGTCCTGTTTTGCCCTTTGGAGGAAAGTTCCAGGCATTTCAATGCATCGGGTATGTCGAAGGCTTCCATTTCCTCTGTTTCAGATGCGTTCCGTTGCCCAGATCGTCCAGATTACACTTTGTCGAGTTGTTGTTTTCTTTATCGAGTTGTTGTTTTGCTTATCGAGTTGTCGTTTTGCTTATCGAGTTGTTTGTCGAGCTGTCGCGTTTTGTGTTTTGAATTGTTACTCTTGTTTGAGTTTTGTTTATTAAGTTGTCAATACTGTTATATTTTGCTTATCGAGTTGTAAACTTGCTGAGATTTTGTTATGTCTTACTAAGTTAAATTGTTGCGTCGGTTCATTACCTGACCCGGTATATACACAAGGCACATTTCCATTCAATTTCCTTTTTGTGCAAAATAATGCGATGCGATGCGATGCTAAGAGTTTCAAATACAAACACCTTTTCAAAAGCTGTTTCATTCCATCATGTTTTACAACAAATAAAGGTACAAGTTTTACAGAAAATAAAATTGCCTAATAATATGCAAAGTGCTACAAACTACCAGCAAAAAGAAAAATAAAGTAGGAAACAGCAGCATCAATGCCCTCGGGAGCGGGAATGAGGGGCCCTCCTCATCCTCTTCTGCGGGACAACCTCTGCACCACCATCATCATCCGTGTCGGAGCTGTCATCCTCAGGATCCCCCTCAGCCTCGCCTCCACTCCCGGAACCAAGACCGAAATCCGCCTCCTCAGCGGATGTCTCCGACTGACTGTCTGCAACCCCCTCCTCCTCATCTTCATCGGGCCCCGCCTCTATAATATGTGCCCTGCGTCTGCGAGAGGACCCTCCTCGAACTCCTTGGAAAGGCCTGGATGGCCCAGCTCCCCGAAAAGGCCTGGATGGCCCAGCTCCTCGAAAGGGCCCAGATGGCCCAGCGCCTCGAAAAGATCCAGACGATCGACCTCCCTGAGAAGGCCCGGATGGCCCGGCCCGCGGCGGAGCATATACAGGAGGCATCTGAAAGAGAAGAGTTCAATACGTCAGTTCAAGTATGAAAATCAGATGCAAGTACAATATGTGAGTGGGGTGTGTGTCAGATGTGTTCTACACAAACAGCCTATCAATGCAGTAGAATGTTCAAAACCAGCGTGTCATCAGGAAATATGATAAATGCAGGAAAGATGAACAGTACCTGTACACCCATAATGGCCAGCTGTGCCTCCCTCCGCAGGATCATGCCCTCAAATGTGGCCAGCATTCCAAGCATCTCATCCATGTACTCAACTGGAGGCTACAGATACAAATGCAAAACTATCAGTAAAGGAATGAATGTCCAAGTATCCGACTGATAAATCAAAGCTGTAAAACGTACCGGTGGTGAATCAGGATCTCTAACATATCTATGGTCAGGAAGGAGAGACTCCGGCGAGACCTGGTAAGGAGTCCCAAATCGCCAACTCGTCAACTCGGTCGGCATGTCTGGCCACCCAGGATGATGAAGAGTCGGAGGGATCGGGGGAATCGACCCACCCCCACCTCTAGACGTACCAGCCCTGCTGGAGGAAGGGATATCTGTAGCACGAGCCTGACTCGAAGATGGCATGCCAGGAGGCCTCAGTGACGGAGTACACACTCCCGTCAAGGGAGGCATCAGATATACGTGGCGATAAGTGGCATAGTCCCCCTCCTCAAGATATAGCAAAGCATCAGTGCCCAGCATAGCACTACCAACATCCTGGGTAGAGAGCCTATCAGCAGTCCGCATACTGGCTGGAGGTGCTGCGGGAGGGTCCTGAGAAGTGTACCCCCATACCTGACGCAAAAAGCGTTCCCCCAGAAACCATGCTCTACCAACCGGTCCCTCGAGCAGGATCCTGTACTGGGAGGTGCCCGATCCTCCGGCATACTGAAACCGGAGACCGTCACCCAAGGGCGCCCAGGGCTGCCAGGTAATCTGCGGATAACCAGTGCATAAATCAATCAGAAATCGAGAATATACAGGGCAAATCAAAGATGAAAACGGAAGGAACTGAGAGTTCTGAAATACCTCTGTCATCCGAACAGTGTCAAAATACTGCCGCAGATAAAAGAGAGTCTCTCGGGGTCTCGGCCGGTGCTGGCCCTCGAATACCAGTGAGTATGGGGTCATGAGGGGCCCTGCCACCACCAACTCTGGGGCTAACGTCGGGAAATATACGTAGACCCATAACTGAGGAAAGCAGTGCAGAATGTAAATACAAAGTGCTGAGGGCAAAATACAGAATGTAAAGTGCGCCGTGTGTGCAATGTACAAGTAATGAGGAGCAGAAATGTAAATCAAGAGGACAGAAAGTACCTCCCAGGCTCTCCAGTAACCGCCAAGTGAATCCCCCTGCCCGCGGGAGGTCGCGCTCATGTAGCAATAAAGGGTAGCCAGGCCGGCGCCACCCCAGTCGTACCGTCCGACCTGTGACAGGTCCACCAGAGCGCTCAACAGATATAGCCCAACCGTGTTCCCTCTATCGGCGAACAGAGTAGTCCCGAAAAGGAACATAAGAAAACCACGGGCATACTGCTCCACCTCCTCAGGAGTCCCGGGCTCCATCCCCTGCCTCCGAAAATGGGAAGAGAACCAGGTGTATCGAACTCTCCCTGAAGCTCTATCCACAGGCGGGCGGGCCCCCAGCAGATGTATCCAAGCGGCCTCCCATTCGCCCATATCCTCGTCGTAAGAAATGGGCCAACCTCCTATGTCCAGGCCGGTCAGTACAGTAAAATCCAGCGGGGTCATGGTCAAATCCCCAGTAGCGGAAAAGTGGAAGGAGTTGGTGGTGTCACATCACCTCTCCACCAGAGCTGTTAACAGTGTCCTCCTGGCAGGACAATGCGATAACCCCATGCAGAAGGCCCCGAATCCTGCCAAATCAACTAAATCCCGGACAGCCTCCAGGAGCTCAACATACCACTCTCTAACAGTGGTGGAGCCATATCCTCGCACGGTGCGAGAACTAACCTGCATTCAGAATGAATACATGTGTCAGTATAAAATGAATGAGCTGTGTGCAAATGAAATGAATGAGCTGTGTGCAAATGAAATGAATGAGCTGTGTGCAAATGAGCTGTGTGCAAATGAAATGAATAAGCTGTGTGCGAAGTAAAGTAGGGTCGCGTGTTCTATTCTCAATCAGTGTGTGCTGCGTGTTCACCTTCAATTTGGGCTGCGTGTTCATCTCAAATGTTAGAGCTGCGTATTCTATTCTCAATCAGTGTGTGCTGCGTGTTCACCTTCAATTTGGGCTGTGTGTTCAGAAAATCTGAGTTAGGGCTGCGTATTCTACCCTCAATCAATGTGTGCCGTGTGTTCACCATCAATTCGAGCTGTGTGTTCAGAAAATCAGAGTTTGGGCTGCGTATTCTACTCTAAATCAGTGTGGGCCGTGTGTTCACCATCAATTCGAGCTGTGTGTTCAGAGAATTAATGTTTGGGCTGTGTGTTCAAATCCCAATCAGTGTGTGCCGTGTGTTCACCATCAATTCGAGCTGTGTGTTCAGAAAGTCAGAGTTTGGGCTGCGTGTTCTACTCTTAGTCAGTGTGTGCCGTGTGTTCACCATCAATTCGAGCTGTGTGTTCAGAAAATCAGAATTTGGGCTGCGTGTTCTACTCTAAATCAGTGTGGACTGTGTGTTCACCATCAATTCGGGCTGTGTGTTCAGAGAATTAATGTTTGGGCTGTGTGTTCAAATCCCGATCAGTGTGTGCCGTGTGTTCACCATCAATCCGAGCTGTGTGTTCAGAAAATCAGAGTTTGGGCTGCGTGTTCTACTCTTAGTCAGTGTGTGCTGCGTGTTCACCTTCAATTCGGGCTGTGTGTTCGACAAATCAGTGTTTGAGCCGTGTGTTCACTTCTTAACTAATGTGTGCCGTGCGTTCACAATCAATTAATGAGCCGTGTGTTCACTTCTTAACTAATGTGTCCCGTGCGTTCACAATCAATTAATGAGCCGAGTGTTCAAAAATTCAAGTGTTTAAGCCACATGTTCAGGATGCAAACAAAGTACTATGTCATTGGCTAAACTGTGTGTTCAAGCATGGCAAAGGCACGAAACGCACGAAAAATGCAGAAAATAAAGTAAAATACCTCTCGTGCCTCGTAGGAGAGGTGATGCTCTGGCTCTCGCAGAAGTAGATCTCCGGGTGCTCGATCACCAAAGTCAGTGAAATGACGAAAAATGGCCCGGGGAAGAACGTGTGCCGGCGGGGCATACCTCTCGGGAATGAAAGGTCGGACCCTCGGAGGCAGAGTCATGACATCAAAATCATCCCCGGCACCTGGAGGACCTCCACCATGAGGAAAATTACCCGCCATTTCGGAAAATCTGCAAAAAGAAGCAAAAATGAGCAAAAATGAGCCAAAATTGGAAAAAGTCAACAAAAGTCAACTCTCGGGAAATGAAAAAGTCAACAAAAGTCAACCCCCGAGAAAATCTTCCAAATATTGAGACAAACTTACCTCAAGTGGTGAAAATGAGAAAAGAAGCACCGAAATCGAAATTTAATCGGTTCAAAGTGCTTGAAACTGAAAGTTTTCGCGAAAACAACTTGCGTGGGGGGTTGAAAAACGCGTATAGAGTGCAGATCTGAGAGAGAAAATGGTTTGGGAAGCAAGAGGAGAAGATTTCGGACCTGTGTTTATGAGCTCAAAGTGATTGAGCAAGAGAATATAAAGAAAACAAGGTGAAAAGACTAATTTGCCCACGGTTTTGGGCAGGTGGCCGGCCGGCCACCTTTTCTGGCTAGCCGGCCATTCTCTTTTTGAAAACTAGCCGGTGGCCTCCCCTGTGGAAAATAACTGGCCGGTGGTGATCCCTAGGTGGGTCCCTAGCTCTCTGCAAATTTTGAGGAAGATGGGAGTTCCCGGGACCTGAAAAAGTTCAAGAAAAGTACACTTTCTGTCGCGAAATTGCTCCGCCGGAACTTCAGCTTCAAGTTCTGACATGTGTCTCATCAGTATTCATCGAAATCAAAATGTATCCTTTTTGAATGTGTTGTAACCTCTCCGGGAAGTGAACCGGAAGTCAAAATCAAGTTGCCTTCGCCGAAACGCGTGTTTCCTTGCTCGTTATTTCGCAACAAACGAGCACCTTGATTTATGCTCGTTTTGCACTATCATGCACATAACTTGCATTCTCATGAGTATACTTGCATTATTAGGCACATTTCTTGATATTGCCATACCTCTATGCTTGAGTATGCGTCGTCACGCACGCTCCTTTCTCGCATTGCGATGCATTCACTCGCCGGCACTGCGTGTGTCAAACTTTCGGAATCACATTGAATATATGTTGTTAGCATATTATGCTTGTTGAATTTCTCTCTTTTGCAGGCACGATATTGTATGTACGGTTCATTTGAGGCTGGTGCGACCAGACGAATCGCGCAGGTATCGTATCTTCTCCGTGTGAGACGTGATGAGAATTGAATAATTCTCCGCATTCCTAACTGCATGAAATGCAGTTGTTGCTTTGCATTCTTGCTTAAAACTGTTGCATCTATTTGCGAATACTTGCTTCATTACAGCTTGCTGCATTTGCATGATCATTAAGTTACATCTGGCTCTGTGCATATCGCTTTGCATTTTACCCCCTTTGCCTGCGGGCACGCCTGTGGGCATATCTCTGTCCATCTTGTATGATTGTCTAAGTCTTCGGCCTTGTCAAAAATGGGTCGTCTCTGGGCTTTGACATTCACTCCCGTCACTTGTGACTTCCGAGTTCTGTCAAAGAGGGGCAACTGTAGACACCCCATTTTTGACCGACCTTAAGACTCAGACGTCACCGATTGAGCGCTCGGTGATGTTACATATTGTGCTCGTTCAGAAGTCTCAGAGTCTCGGCCGTGAGCCCCGCCTCCGGACTTCCGAACCTTCTTCTATGCTTTGCCTCGGTTTGCGAACCAGACTCGATTTTCTCTGTTTCTTTTCCTGAGGGGAGGGAGAGGTCCCGTAGACCATCTCTCAGTGGCCGTGGGCTACATTTTGTGGTTGTAGGCCATTTTGCCCATTTCGGAGCCCGGTTCCCGGTTTTCGGACCCGTCAGGCCGTGTGCCTCGGTTCGGGACCGCCTAACTATCTCCAATTGCTCCGATTTTTGGCATGCATCTTATTTACTCCCTTTTGAGGGACACTGAGGTCTGAGAGACCCACTTTGTGGTCGAATGCCACTTTCCGTGCTTAACAGTCAGTTTTCGGGGCCCCGAACTGCGCGTTTTGGCCCCCGAACGTTCGTTTTGCATCGGTTTTCGTTCATTTTTGGCAGGTACCTCTGTTTCATCACCAGGAAGGCCGTAGAAAGGTGGGAGGTCAGCAATTGTTTCAGCAACCAGTTATATTCCTCCGGCGCCCTCCGACGCCCATTTTTCTCACTTCCAAGTCAATGTTGACCACCCTAAGGCCACTTTCTTCAGCTCCAAACCACATATTCGTGTTGTACACACTTGGGAGGCCACAAATATTATATGGCCGGCCAGTAATTCCATCTGACCCTTTTGAACCCCTCCTAAAAGTGGCCTATTCTCTCTCTTGTTTTACAGTTTCCAATTTTGAACAACAGGGTTATGTTGAGGGGACATGGGAGGCCACCAATATGTGGTGGTCGACTAGAAAATCAACTTGGCCTTTTTGACCCTTGGCCGGCCGGCCATGGGGGGTGGCCGGTCGGTGTAGACACCCCATTTTTGACCGACCTTAAGGCTCAAACGTCACTGATTGAGCGCTCGGTGATGTTGCATATCGTGCTCGTTCAGAAGTCTCAGAGTCGCGGTCCTGCGCCCTGCCTCCGGACTTCCGAACTCTCTTCTATGCCTTGCCTCGGTTTGCGAACCGGACTCAGTTTTCTCTGTTTTCTTTCCTGAGGGGAGGGAGAGGTCCCGTAGACCATCTCTCAGTGGCCGTGGGCTACATTTCGTGGCCGTAGGCCATTTTGCCCATTTCGGAGCCCGGTTCCCGGTTTTCGGAGCCGTTAGGCCGTGTGCCTCGGTTCGGGACCACCCAACCATCTCCGATTCCTCCGGTTTTTGGCATGCATCTCATTTACTCCCTTTCGAGGGACACTGGGGGCTTAGATACCCACTTCGTGGCCAAACACCACTTTCGGTGCTTAACAGCCGGTTTTCGGGATCCCGAACTGCGTGTTTTGGCCCCCGAGCATTCGTTTTGCATCGGTTTTCGTTCATTTTTGGCAGGTACCTCTGTTTTATCATAAGGAAGGTCACTGGAGGGTGGGAGGCCAGCAATTGTCTCAGCAACCTATTATGCTCTTCCGGCGCCCCCCGACGCCCGTTTTTCTCACTTCCGAGCCAATGTTGAACACCCTAGGGCCTTTTTCTTCAAGCCAAAACCACATATTTGTGTTGTACACACATGGGAGGATCCCAAAAACACATGGCCGGCCAGTAACTCTCTTTGACCCTTTTGAACCCCTCTTTAAATTGGCCTATTCTCTCTCCTGCTTTAGAGTTGCCAAATTTGAACTACATGGTTGTGTTGAGAACACCTGGGAGGACACCAATCCTTGGTGGCCGGCCACTAAATCACCTTGACCCTTTTGACCCTTGGCCGGCCGGCCATAGGGGGTGGCCGGCCGGCCACTTGCAACAAAAATACATGGCCGGCCATGCTCCTTGGGATGTGTTCCTTACAGCTGTACAACTGTTTCCCCCAGAAAAGATCTGTATCCGGGGGATATTTTGAAGGGGAACACTTGGGTGCATTTCCCTCCACTTGCCTCCTCCTCTTTGGCCTTTATAACAGCAGCTCCAACACTCTCTCAAGGGTTAGAAAAATTGCCCTCAAGCACACATACACCTATCCCTCTCTATCTCCCTAAAACTCTCAAGTTTTGGTGCCATCCCTTCATCATCATTAAGCATCACCATCTCCACTCCATTTCCAGCAGCAAGGAGGGGTTCTTGAGAGGCTTAGAAGCAACTTTCCTCAAGCCAAGAGGTAGCAAAAGTGTGGTCTTCAAGGGTAAGAGTCCATTCCCCTCTTTTGTAGCATTTTCTTGCTTCTTTTCTTAACCCTATTTTCTCACTGTTTGAGGCTCCGACCCTAACTGAAAGGGTCACTCTTTTGAGCTTATCTTCATGTTTGTTCAAGGGCTCAACCCTGTTTGAGCCCTCTATGGCACACTTGCTTCAATATCATCTTGTATGTCAATATTTTGCATGCTATTTCTAGCCTATGAGTGATCTGTTTTCGAGCATAATGTAAACTGTGAGTGGGCCTATTTTGAGCCCCTCTTCAACATTGAAGAAGGTCTCAACCCTGTTTGGCCTCTCTATCATGCACTTACTTCATAATCTCTCATATTTACCGTAAATTTGCATGATTTGTTTGACCTACATGTAGTCTGTTTTGGAGCATGTCATGAACTGTGAGTAAGCTTATTTTGTGTCCCTATACAACATTTTAGAAGGGATCAACCTTTTTGGAGGTCTCCATGTTATGCTTGTCTTTATATCCCTCTTTGGCCCCCATTTTTGCATGCTTTTTTAGGCTTATCTAGATTCTGTTTTCGGCCATAATCAGAACTGGAAAGAGTCATATTTTGATCTTATTGACCTATTTCATTAAGGGTCTTTGCTGGTTTGATGAATGTTTGGGGTACCTCATGTTATAGCCTTATGTATCCTAGTTCTTGCATGACATTTCTAGCATGTTTGCATACTGAGTTGGGGGATGTCATCTACTTTAAATGTTCATATTTTTAGTCCCTCATCAGTGTTGTAGAAGGGTACTTTTCCATTTGGGCATCGCATGTATCACTTGCTTCAATGCCCCTCTTGCGGGGCCATTTTTGCATTCTTGCTTAATCCTATGTGTGCTTGCTGTTTAACCCTTTTTATGACTGAAAAATTCTTGTCTTGGGGCTGTCTTGCTACTGTATTTTCATCCCATGTCTATATTGTGCATGTTTGGTATAGCTATAGGCCATTTCGGGTGCCTAAATTCATGTTTCGGGGCCATTCCATGCTTTGGGTGCACTTTGGCCAGGTTTCGGGGCTGTTTTCCCCCACATTTCAGTGCTGAAATTCTATTTGCATGTTTACATATCATTTCCATGTCATTTCATGCCTTACGGCCATCGCCTCGGTTTGCGCGCCCGTGTGCACGCATTTCGAGGCATCTCATTTTCATCTAACGGCCTCCCGTGTGAGTGTAGCTGAGGCTCTCTCATATTGGTGTAAGCCCATATTGCATCGCATATCTCATTTTAGTCCTATTGCATTCCGTATGTCATTTTCTCGGTTTGCGTGCCCGTGGGCACGCATTTCGAGACATCTCATTTTAGTCTCATTGTATATCATATTTCATGCCATTTCATGCCTTAGGGCCATCGCCTCGGTTTGCGCGCCCGTGTGTACGCATTTCGAGGCGCTTCATTTTCATCCGTCGGCCTCTTATGTGAGTGTGGCTGAGGCTCTCTCATGTTAGTGTAAGTCCAATTGCATTACGTATGCCATTTCATGCCTTAGGATCATCGCCTCGGTTTGCGTGCCCGTGTGCACGCATTCCGAGACATCTCATTTTCATAAGCATTGTGTATGTCAGGATTGTATCTTAGTTGCATTTCATACATATCATGCATATTGCATCGTGTTCGGGATAGGAGTTAGCCCGGGCACGGGAAACGAGGCACGTTTCGTACTCCGAGTGACGGAACGGGTCTCAAATTCCCAAGTCACCGACACTCCGGATCATCCATGATGGAGTTAGGTTTTGTTGTAGCATTCATCTGCATTCATCCTATATTGAGTTGTGCAATCCGACTCCTCGGCCATCATGCATCGAGATGCGTGATTGGTGGCCCGAGGATCGAGGCATGCATATATTTGTGAAATACATTGCTATGCCCCTTTCCTGCTCTCTGTTGCAGCAAAATGAAGAATCAGCAACTTTCGGAGTCTGGCACGCATTTCGAGAAACATTGCAAACAGAGGCTAAATTGGGCATCTCAATGGATTTCTGCGCAAAACAGCCCAAAACATGCATCACTTCATTGTCCGGAGCGGAGTCAAGGCAGCCCCTGGCTTGCATGCCAGTCTACAGCTTTCTTAGTTCAATTTGTTAATTAATTAGGAATTTGTATATTATTCGGACTGTATATTTCGGACTGTATTATTCTTTTATTCGGACTGTATATTTATTCGGACCCTTTGTGCGACGGCATAATTGTAATAAGTGTGGGTGAGTGTGATGTATGTCTTCCAACCCCACGTCTTTCTTCCCTTTTATTTACCAGCTTATGATGGTTAGATATAGGGCATATTTCAATTAGCATACAGTATGACAGCATGTTTGCATCATTCATCTGTTTTGCATGCATCGGGCTCGGCGCATCATACAAACTGCATTTGTATTTCAATTCCAAATTGAATACATGTTAGCTGTTGCATTTCATACTCCATGTTTAGAATAGCCGAGCCTGCTATAGTTGCATTTTTGCATGCGTTGCATTAGGCAATTCTGCATAATTAGGATCATGCATGATTTCTAATCAGTTTTCTGTTTTGACTTGGAGTACTCGGTGAGTTTTTATGCTTTAGCATCCTTGCATGCGTGTGAGTGACTGCCATGAATAGCATGCTTACCATGAGGCTGTTTGCTTATGTGATATAACTGCCTTGAATGCCTGTGGGTGGAGGTTGAGTTACTTGGATTGGACAATTCATCATTGACTGTTTGTTTTAAGCCCACTAGATAGTGGCAAAATCATGTTTTCCTAAGCCCACCCGAGGATGGCAAATCCGCGTCTTAGCCTACCTGCGGGTAGCACCATCAAACCATTTTCAAACAAACAAACATGAAATGTTTTGTTCCAATTCAGGCAACTCAGTCTATACTTGTTTGCTGCGAGCATCACATAGTAACCTAGGCTAATAACCGGAATAAGAACTCACAATGTTTTCAAAATAAGATATCATGGTTAGTAGAGGCCGGTCTTTGATCGGGCGAGCGGGGGTGCTCACGAAGTGACCTTCCCCAATCGTACCCAAGTTCCCGAGCCGAGGCAACTTTGGTGATGACGGACACGTGGCCTTTGGCACCGAGTCAGGGTTTCCTAAATTTCCCATTAAAAAATATTTAGGTGGCGACTCTGTATCTGGCAAAGCAGTCCATGTTTGGCACTTCTTTCAAAAAATCTGTTTTCAAAAACGATTTGCCGGATTTGGACTCTTTGGTTCAGATTACGAACCGTGACAACCAATCGAGTCCGAGCTGTAGCGAGGTCCCCCGCGGGCTTGTTACAGCCGGCCACCTGCAACCGTAAAAGCTAGCCGGCCATGATCCTTGCAATGTGCATGTTACAGCTGTATATCTGTTTTCCCCCCAAAAACCTGTATCCGGGGGGACAACTTTTGGGGGGAAACTTGGCTTGTTTTCCC
>JAPPVO010005198.1:0-29156 GCA_030407325.1 Camellia japonica | reverse complement strand
CTAAACTCAATATACAACAAGTTTCAAAGCTCATTTGTGAAATCAAAGCCAAGGGTGAGTCAATTAAATCCAAATTTCAAACCAATTTTCATGAACATGAAGAACATGCAAACATGTATGAATTTAAATCATTTTACATCTTCAATGCTTGCTCAAATGAGCTCAAATCTCCAAGAACAAGATGATTTCATGATCCTTAGCAAGAACTTGAACATGCATGTAACAACTTTCCATAAAATCAACTCAAAACTCTACAATGTACACATGCATGTATGAATTAAGCCAAAATACAAACACTCTACAACCAATTCATGACTTAACTCTTTAATCTACATGATCCATGCTAGATACCACTTAAATACACAATTAAGAGGATGAAAATCATACCAAGATTCCTCAGTTCCAAGTCTAGAAGCTCAAATGATCAAGAACTCTCCAATCCTCTCAATTCCAAGCTTACAAGGTGAAATCACTCTAGTCTTCTACTCTCTCTCTCTAGGTCGGTTTGAACACAAGAATGGCTGATGAAATATTTTGTTTACATGTATACAAGCCTCTAAGTGTTGGCCTAAGTGGCCCACTAAGGATGGCAAGGTTGTAATTAAGCCAACTATTGCAATTTAGCTTATTTTAATATAATTTAATCATACCAAATCACTTTTTTCAATAATATACATAAAGACATAAATTATGATGATCACAAAAACATCAACCAATTTCTGATTCGGCCGCCGATAAGGCCTTCAATTTACAGTTAACACATAAACATGAACAGATAATCACGCAGTCAAACAGATAGAAAATGCATTTGAGCAGATACAGTCAATCAATCAGTTCTAGATTTCAGTCAGTCAGTTCAGTATGTCAATCAGTTCAATTATCAGTCATAATCGATCTTAGCTTAGCAGTAGTCAGTATTAGGCAGTGATCAGTGATGAGGGTTATTACAGTCTCCCCTCCTTAAAAAGAGTATAGTCCTCTAAACTCGAGTTACCTTCATTTTGGAAGAAAACAGGGTTCAGTGGAAACAGTTCAGGATATCTTTTAGCCATGTCATCTTCCCTTTCCCAAGTGGCATACACACCACCATGGTTTTGCCAGTCAACTTTCACTAACGGGATCTCTTTGTTTCTCAGTCTCTTGATCCGTCTGTTTACAATCTGTATAGGCCGTTCCTCGTAAGTGTAGTCATCACTCAACACTACCAGAGTAGGCTCAATCACGTGGAAATGATCCCGGAGATAATCTCTCAACATCGAAATGTGGAAGACGTTGTGCATATGCTCCATTTCAAGAGGAAGAGCAACTTGATACGCACCGGATTGATTTTCTCAATAATCTCATACGGTCCGACATACCTTGGCGCTAACTTGCCTTTGACTCCAAAACGAGTCTGGCCTTTCATCGGTGTCACTTTCAAAAAACGTGATCACCCACTTCATATTCTCTCTGTCTCGCCTCTGACATCTGCATAACTTTTCTGTCGGCTTGTGCAGTTTTCAGTCTCTGTTGTATCAATTTCACTTTCTCAGTCGTTTCATAAACAATCTCGGGCCCAAGCAAAGGCCCATCTCCAACTTCTGCCCAGCAAATCGGAGATCTACATTTTCTGCCATACAATGCCTTAAAAGGTGCCATACCAATACTTGAATGGTAACTGTTGTTGTAGGCGAACTCAGCTAAGGGCAAATGGCTTTTCCAGTTTCCCTGAAAATCAAGGACACACATTCTCAATAAATCCTCCAGAGTTTGGATGGTCCTCTCTGACTGTCCATCTGTCTGAGGATGATAGGCACTACTCAGCCTCAATTCAGTACCCAATGCAGTCTGTAGGCTTTGCCAAAACCTCGATGTAAACTTCGAATCCCTGTCAGAAACAATGGATACAGGCACTCCATGCAGCCTAACAATTTCATCAATATAAACTACAGCTAACTTGTCCGCATTATAAATTGTCTTGACAGGTAAGAAGTGAGCGGATTTGGTCAGTCTATCAACAATAACCCAAATTGAATCCATACCTTTTCTAGAGCGAGGCAATCCAACGATAAAATCCATCATGATATGCTCCCATTTCCACTCCGGTATGGGTAAGGGTTGCAGTAAGCCTGCGGGTCGCTGATGTTCCGCTTTGACTTGTTGGCAATGAAGACATTTTGATACAAAATCAGCGATTTCTTTCTTCATTCCCGGCCACCAGAAATTCAATTTCAAATCTTGATACATCTTCGTGTTTTCTGGATGGATAGAAAATTTCGAGTTGTGGCCCTCTTGCAAAACTCTTCTTTTCAATTCAGCATCATTCGGTACACACAGTCTTTCTTGAAATTTCAGTACATTGTTTTCAAATTTGAACCCCGATCTCAGTTTAGATTCTCTTTCTTCGATGATCTTCTTCAAGAAATCATCCGTTTGCTGTTTCTCTTTAATTTCTTCGATCAATGCCGGTTGAGCAGAAATAGCAGCTATTGTTCCACCTTGTTCTCTCAAAACAACTTCAATTTCAGATTTTTCAAGGTCACAAAGCAACTCTTTCTGTCCAGTGAGCAAACAAGCTAAATTTGCAATCGACTTCCGGCTCAAGCATCGGCAACGGTGTTGGCTTTTCCCGGGTGGTACAGAATCTGTAGGTCATAGTCTTTAATCAATTCTAGCTATCTCCGCTGTCTCATGTTCAGTTCTTTCTGTGTGAAGAAATATTTCAGACTCTTGTGGTCGGTATATACTTCACATGTCGCCCCATACAGATAGTGACGCCAGATTTTCAGTGCAAATACTACTGCAGCAAGTTCCAGATCATGGGTCGGGTAGTTCTTTTCATGTGGTCTCAGTTGTCGGGAAGCATAAGCAATAACTCTCCCATTCTGCATTAAAACACATCCCAAACCCTTGTGAGAAGCATCACTAAATACAGTATAACCATTCGTACCTGAAGGTAAGGTAAGAACAGATGCAGTCACTAGGCGAGGTTTTCAACTCTGGAACGCTGATTCCCTTTGGTCAGTCCAGTCAAATGATATCCCTCTTGTGTCAGTTGAGTCAATGGTAAGGCAATTTTGGAGAAATCTTGACAAATCTTCTGTAATATCCAGCCAATCCCAAAAAGCTTCGGACTTCTGTCACATTTGTTGGTCTAGGCCAGTTCACTACAGCTTCAATTTTCTGCGGATCAACAGAAATTCCATCTTTGCTAACAACATGCCCCAAAAACATAACATGATCAAGCCAAAACTCACATTTAGACAGTTTAGCATACAGTTTCTGTTCTCTTAGGGTCTGCAGGGCAAGTCTCAGATGATGTTCATTGTTCTATACTTTTGGAGTAAATCAATATGTCATCAATGAATACCACAATAAAGTCATCAAGGTACGGTTTAAAGATTCTATTCATGAGGTCCATAAATGCTGCAGGTGCATTGGTAACTCCAAAAGGTATAACTAAAAATTCGTAATGTCCATACCTCGTTCTAAAAGAAGTTTTATCAATGTCTTCTGGTTTAACCTTCAGTTGGTGATATCCAGATCTGAGATCAATCTTAGAAAACACTTGAGCACCCTGTAACTGATCAAATAAGTCATCAACACGCGGTAATGGATATTTTTTTTTCACAGTTACCTTGTTCAGTTCACGGTAGTCAATACACAGTCTCAGTGAGCCGTTTTTCTTCTTTACAAACAAAACGGGTGCGCCCCACGGTGAAGTACTAGGCCTGATAAACTTCTTGTCTAACAGTTCTTGCAGTTGCACTTTCAGTTCTTTCAGTTCGGTCGGAGCCATTCTGTAAGGAGCTTTCGATACAGGCTGTGTACCCGGAATCACATCAACGATGAACTCAATCTCCCTGTCAATCAAATCCCCTGGCAGATTATCTGGAAAAACATTTGGGAATTCTCTGACTATGGGAATACTATTTACATTAGTATTATCATCAGTAGATACAGTCAATACAGAACACAGATACCCTTTACACCCCTTTCTAATCAATTTAACGGCTTTCACAGATGAAATCAAATACGGAGGATGTACTACTCCAACCCCATTAAACACAAATTCGGGTAAACCAGGTGGACAGAAAACAACTTGCTTCGTCACACAGTCAATGGTAGCATGATATTTTTGTAACCAGTCCATCCCCAATATTACATCGAAATGATCAATGTTCAATGGCAGTAAATCAATAAACAAATGCATATCCCCAACAATGATTTCACATGCAGGGTACATATAAGCACATGTCATGGATCCCCGATAGGTGATGATACAGCTAACAGATAATTCATGGGTTCTAAGGGTCTACTCAATTTCCGTGAAAAAGCATGCGATACATATGAGTGTGTAGACCCCGAATCAATCAGTACATATGCATTTTGAACACAAATAGAGAGGATACCTGACACAACGGTTTCAGTATTTTGCACGTCTCCCGGTACTAGGGCAAACACTCGGCCCTGCCTCATAGGCTTTTTCCCGGTAGGTTTGGGGTTAGGCTTTGGTGCTACAGTTGATGCTGCTGCGCTTGGTGCAGCTTTACTACTGGCCTGCGGAGCAGAGGGGCAGTGTTTAACCATGTGGCCCACCTTGCCACACCTGTAACAGGCTCCAGATATTTTGTAACAAACCCCTTTGTGCTTCCTGCCACATTCAGAACAAGATGGAATGAAACCACTCCCTTGGCTGGGGCTAGTTGTTGACCCCGTATTCTGTTTCTTATTTGATGGGTTATGCTTGCCTTTCTTGAATTTGAAACCCTGCCTTTACCACGCCATTCAGACGCTGGTGATTCAGATTGTTTCACTGCTTCGATGTTCGACTCAGCCATCAATGCTCGGTCAAGAACACCTACATAAGTCGGTAGCTTTAAAACACTTATTCTGTCGAGTATTGCAACATTAAGGCCGCCTTCAAATTTCCTGGCCTTCTTGTAGTCAGTGTCCACCATATGCGGTGCATATCTAGCGAGCTCGGTGAACTTTGTCTCATATTCAGCAACGGACATCGTGCCTTGTCTCAGTTGTTCAAATTCAATTACTTTTCTGTCCCTGACACATTGGGGAAAATACTTTTCAAAGAAGGACTCCTTAAACTGAGCCCAAGTCACTACAGTGTTGGTGTCACGGACCAACATCCACCACCTTTTGGCCTCTTCTTGCAAGGTGAAGGTAGCTAACAATACTTTATTTGCTTCCGAGCACGGAAACACCTCAAATAACTTTTCAGTCTCAAGCACCCAAGCTTCAGCCTTCAACGGTTCAAGGCTCCCCTGAAAGGATGGCAGTTTCATCTTGCTGAACTTATGGTTGAGAGCAATTATGTCCCCATCATTCACATTCACATTCTGTTCCGGTACAGCCGGAGGAGGAGGTGGGGGCTGTTGATTCTATTGTTGCTCTAATCTTGCAGTTATCAGTTCCATCATTCTTTCCATTCTTGCCATTCTTGCCTTAGTGGATGAGTACTCAGATTCATTTGCATTATCCATTTCACTATAAGCAGTTATAACAATTATAAACATAAACAGTTGCATACTTAAACAGTTAACACATTAGCATACATTCAGTCATGTCATAACCACACACTTTTCATGTTCATGCAATGCCCTAATCACCTTTCTAGAACATCCTATACCTCATTTGGACACGTGTGTGCGGTATAACTCGTGGTTAAGTATCGCTCTGATACCACTCTGTCACGACCCAAACCCGCCCCTATGGGTTTAGCACCGTAACCGGCCAGTAATCCTAGATTACCGAAGGCCTGCTTAATAGTAATACAATAACACAGAGTACAGGGGCTTGGCGGCAGCCAATACAGTAGATAAACAATGTCCAATGAGCTGTGACAGTCTGTATGCAAAAAGACTTTTCATACATTATGCAGTCGGTGACAAAACAGTATGTACATTATATACAACCATTCAGGGCAGGGACTAAACCCTATTAAAACAGTATAGTATAGTCTATACAGTATTACGAAACAGTACATAGACAGACGGGGAAATAAAAACACCCCTAAGCCTTAGCTTGGTAGGCTCGGAACCTCGCAGTGAGGCACATTGATTGGCTTGACAAAACTGGAGTTTACCCCGGCGCTTCTAGCATTGGTCCGGTGCCTGTACACCTACATATATATATGAGCAGTGAGCTAAAGCCCAGTGAATAACACAATGCGTAAAGGGGCTAGAATGAATGTCCTTACAGTAATGAAAACAGTTCATTAAATCAGTAATTCAGTCTTTTAGTCTTTCAGTCATATGTGGTACATCCATTAGCATAACAGTAAACAGTAGGTCTTAAAGACCGAACAGTAATGATGGCCATCAATCAATAAACAATAGTGGTTCCATGAGGGAACCGACAGAGATCTCTGTAACAGTAACAGTAAACAGTAGGTGCTAAGGATGCCACAGTACAGTTCAGAATATAGGACATACATTCATTCAGTAGACAATATCAGTTCAGTAAACAGTTCAATTCAGTGTTCAGAAAATAATCATTTTGAACATATCTTTGCACAATTGTTACTCACAGAGTTCTGGGCTACAGTGAACTAGAGCGTCTCCTCGGAAAGCCAACCCTACACAGTTTACAGATTGAACACACACTAAGTTACACAGCGGGAAAGTAATAACTTAACCCCTAAATTGCCTCGGTGTGGTTCTACATCTATATCCTCATTAAGATGCCTTAAACTAGGCCTAAGAATGCCTAGGATGGGATGAAGATGGAAAGATGCACTTAGAAAACATTTTCAGAATTTTTCAGAAAATAAGGGTCTCGCTCGAGCGTGGCTTTCTTCGCTCGAGCGAGATTGTCAAAACAGTATGGTCGCTCGAGCGTGGACTTCCTCGCTCGAGCGGTCTGCAAAAATGCAAAAAGTGCTGGATGTTGGAAAACTCTGCTCGATGCTCGCTCGACGCTCGCTCGAGCGTAAGACACAGTCCTTCGCTCGAGCGTAGGTTTCCTCGCTCGAGCGTACGCCTGCGCGCACCAAGATTCTGAGAGCTTGAAATTTACGCTCGAGCCACCATTCCTTCGCTCGAGCGGCGCTCAGAGTAAACGATTGTCGCTTGAGCGTAGAATCCTTCGCTCGAGCGTAGAAGCCAAATTCTGGAATTTCTAGATTTGCTTCCCAAGCTCAAACCAAGCATTCCTTAGCTCAAAACTCGACCTCTTGGGCCCAAATTCTGGAAAACACATCTAAACTCAATATACAACAAGTTTCAAAGCTCAATTTGTGAAATCAAAGCCCAAGGGTGAGTCAATTAAATCCAAATTTCAAACCAATTTTCATGAACATGAAGAACATGCAAACATGTATGAATTTAAATCATTTTACATCTTCAATGCTTGCTCAAATGAGCTCAAATCTCCAAGAACAAGATGATTTTATGATCCTTAGCAAGAACTTGAACATGCATGTAACAACTTTCCATAAAATCAACTCAAAACTCTACAATGTACACATGCATGTATGAATTAAGCCAAAATACAACACTCTACAACCAATTCATGACTTAACTCTTTAATCTACCATGATCCATGCTAGATACCACTTAAATACACAATTAAGAGGATGAAAATCATACCAAGATTCCTCAGTTCCAAGTCTAGAAGCTCAAATGATCAAGAACTCTTCCAATCCTCTCAATTTCCAAGCCTTACAAGGTGAAATCACTCTAGTATGGCAAGGTTGTAATTAAGCCAACTATTGCAATTTAGCTTATTTTAAATGTAATTTAATCATACCAAATCACTTTTTTCAATAATTATACCATAAAGTCACATAAATTATGATGATCACAAAACATCAACCAATTTCTGATTCGGTCGCCGATAAGGCCTTCAATTTACAGTTTAACACATAAACGTGAACAGATAATCACGCAGTCAAACAGATAGAAAATGCATTTGAGCAGATACAGTCAATCAATCAGTTCTAGATTTCAGTCAGTCAGTTCAGTATGTCAATCAGTTCAATTATCAGTCATAATCGGTCTTAGTTTAGCAGTAGTCAGTATTAGGCAGTGATCAGTGATGAGGGTTATTACAACGTATCACACTACGCGTGTTAAAAACGAGCAATGATCCTCTCCTTGCCTTCCCTACTTCACTTCCTCCTTGCAATGGTCAAGATTCATTTCAAGAGAATTCAACGGTGTAGATCATTTCAAAAAAATTATTTTTTAATTTTTAATTTTTTTAATAAAGTGATCTGAGCCATTAGATTCTCTTAAGATGAATCTTGACTATTGCAAGGAGAGAGTGAAGTAGAGAAGGTAAGGAGAGAATCCTTGCTCGTTAAAAACAACCAAGCTTTGAAAAGCTAATAGTGTGCTTTTCGAACAATGTGACACACAAACACCCCATTACCTTCCCCATACATAACTACACCACATGTCTTCCAACTGTACTAACAATGGCAAAACAATCAACAAATAATTTAAAGGACCACTCAGTCACTAAAAAAATATTTAGAACCTTATGGATTACAAGTCTACAAAATGAGATTTACTGGTCAATTCCCCTTAATTCTTTTTTAATCAAATTTAAGTAAAATTCTATTTGATATCAAGTGTTCTAACAAAGATTTTTGAAGTTTCATTAGAACACCGGTCGATTGGGAGGATGTTCGGCCGATTGACTGGCCAGTGTAAATTTTTCACAAATTTTTGTCTTGAGGTGGTCATCTGGGGGGTCGACCGGACGGATGATCGGGGGGTCAATCGGCCAGTGTAATTTTTTCACAAAATTTTGCCTTGATGTGGTGATTCGGGAAGACATTCGAAGGGACATCTGGTGGTGAAAATCAAACGGCTATAAACAGTGATTTGATGAAAGATACATTAGTCCTCAGTTTGATGAAAGAAAGTGAATCCTGAATTTAGGCCTCGTTTGGGAACATGGTAATTTAGTAATGTTTTGACTATTTGGTTAAAATATGAGCTAAAAAAAACTAGTGGGTGTGTTTGGTTTGTGTTTGTAGAGTAGTTTTTGAGATAAAAAGTACGAAAACTTGATTGGTTTGCCTTTTTTCAGAGATGGTTTTGGAAAATTGTTTTAGGGAGAGAGTTTTAAAAAAAGTGATTGATTTGATGTGTATGAGAGAGAGAGTCATTTTGGAAAGTAGGTAACCAAACAAAATTTTGAGATTTTTTTGAGAAAAATTGTTTGGTTTGAATACTCTTAAAAATTTGTTTGTAGAGAATTTTTCTCAAATTTTTTTTTGAAAAACAAATCAAACAAGGCCAGTATGTTTGGGATGACTTTTTGGCTTTTTACGAAAAGATGTGCAAAAAGTAGAGAGAAAAGAGAATTTTTGACTTTTTGGTATAGGTTGTTGGCTTTTTGGTTTTTTTAGTGACTTTTTGGCTAAAAGGACCACTTGCCAAACGAGGCCTTAATACCTATTTTGATGAAACTGTTAGAGTAGAAAAAGACACTATTTTTCATCAAATTCAAATTTGATGAAATGTTTGAGTAACCATTGGAGATAGTATAAGGCCGTAGCTCCAGATCCGAAACCAAATTTTTTACCAAAAAATTTAACGGGCATATGTTCCACACCATATGAGTTGATTTAGGCTTTGTTTGGGAAGCTGGGTTGATTTTTTAATTTTTTTAGTTACTTTAATTCAGGTTAAAAAGTTTTTTAGTTGGTTTTTTTAAATTTTTGTGAGAAAAAAGTAAAATAATATTATAAGTTAAATGTGACATTTTATCTTATTAATACCTTAGTAGATTTTTTTTAGTAATTTGAGTAGTATCTCTAACATTTTTCATCCACAATTTGCTCTAGAGTGTTTGGTTACGCAGGTAGACTTGGTATTTCTTTCCTAAAATTGTTTTTGTTTTGTTTTTAAAGAAATTATTTACATCAAGACTTTGCAATTATAAAAATTGTATAAATATATATTTTTTAAGATAGCTTGGAGGGAGTTACTGTAATATATATTTATAGTTAAAATGGTTAAAAAAGATTAAAGTGATATTACTAATAATTTAGATACCCTCATATAATTAATCAATTTTTAAGCTCGCCCTTTACGCTCAAGAACAAGCAAACAACAGTCAAAACATATAAACTGATAAAGATGATGTAATCTTCTTGGAAATTGATATTTAACCTTAATGTTATTATTGAGTGACATTTGGATCAAATGATCAACTTTTAAGTAGGACTAAAAATAAGAAGTTGAACTCTATTAGTGGAATTTTTAACTTATAGTTCAAGTTGAGCTTAAAAAATAAAATTTAAGTTTGACTTATCAAATATTTAAGAAATTTGAATTCGGTTAGAATGAATTCAATTATATAAACAAGTTAGAGATTTTTTTGATAATACCGTAAATAAGCTGTTTATTGATTTATATTAACTTTATCACATCATCTCTTTATTTTTTTTATATGTCATTTTATAATAAATCAAAAGGTCAATTTATAAGTCATACCCAAAACAACTCTTAAACTCGTATTTGAACTTGAAAGAAAAAAATCAAATATTAATTTATATATTTTTATTTTTACAAGAGTATTGTATCAACTATTCAATGAGCTTAAAATTTTGAATTGAGCAAGTTTATTTAGCAAAGAAGAAAATTGTAAACGAATCTAAAGCAAGCTATTCGTAACAACCCAATTCATTTACAATTTCTTTTAAGTGTGGGTCACAGTCAAGATATATGTGTTTACAAACTTCACCAAATTTTTGTGTCCTACGTTAGATACAGGTGACAAGCATGAGACATGGAGGGTCCTTTGAAAAGTTTTGTTTTATAAGTCTCAACTATTATGTAGTGCTTATATGCCTATGTAATTGTAGAAATTGTGCAAAATATCTATATAACAAAAGGGCAATGGTAGAGGGCCATAATTTTTGTAGCTCAAATGGTTCAAAACTGCTAAAACGACGTCGTTTTGAGCACAAAACATGTTGAAACGACGTCGTTTTGGCAGTTTTGAGCCATTTGAGCCACAAAAATTGTGGCCCTCAAACATTATTCATAACAAAATAGGGTTGGTTATGAAAATGTGTTAGAGATATTTATTTCATGTGGATATTTGAATGGTTTAGATTAGTTTTAAAAAGAAGATTCAATGGTGTGAGATTATACGGTAAGGATTTAGTGTCTTTCTATTTTAAATTTTAAAACTCATTCTTTAAATTTCAAAATTTGAAATTTTGATGGTTGGTTTAGATTGGGTTAGATTATAGTGGGGAGTGCCTTTAAGCACAGATTACTCTCAATGTATTTACAAAATTGAAATAAAATAATTAATAGATATTTCTATTATTGAAATAATACGTAATGCAACGTAAGTTGGACCTACTAAATAATTTCTGTTTTTGGGGAGCAGATGAGGAATCAGAATCACATGGAAGATGCATGGGGGATAAGGGTGGAGATTGTGGGGTTTGTTTGGATGGATATGTGCAAAATTACAATAGTGCTGGAATTTGCTAATACATACAAATGAGCAAGTTTATCATGAGTTGTTGTTTGGATCTGGATTTTTAAAACCCATCTTTTTTATTGGTTTTTTACGTCAAAATGAACAAAATTAAAATTTTGAGTTTTTAGTGTGAAAAGGAAAAAAAATTAAACTTGTTGCCAAACAACACATCATTGTTTTGCAAGCATGAAAGGAGATTTAATTAAATAAAAGGTGAATAAAAAAAAAATAAAAAAAAAATGGGGAGATAAAGTTGGTGGTTTTTTATAAGAAGGTGATACCAACAATCATGCATTACCAGAAGCATCGCTAAGGACAAATGAAAGACCTTTTTATCACTGTTACCACCCAAAAATTCATGGCATATTTCAGCAATTTGCAATAAATTATTTCAATTTTAATTTCTATAATCCTTATCACATTTCCAGATTTTGCATTTATACATGTGATCCTTTCCTAGATTACACATATCTCAACCAAATCTTCCATTTTTTTTTTATATGAATCCACTTTTTTGAATCTTTTTAATTTGCATAAAATTTTTTTTTTTTACTTTTCTGTTTGTATTAATGCAGAAGAATCTAAAAACTAAATAAATAAATAAACAAAAAAGCCAACTTATTTTTCTCATTAGTAGATTTTTTTTTTCAAATTAAAATTTTTTTTTGTCAATCTTGTCATGTAAAACTTAAAAGTTAAAAGTTTTTTGATTTTTTTTAAAAATCCACTAAAAATACAAAAAAAGAAAAAAGAAAACAAAAAAAGTCAACAAAAAAGTCAATCCGGGACATATGGCCTAAAATGAACATTTGATGTTGATTCAAAATCTATTAATTTGATCGATTATAATTGATCAATATCAAATCTCACGTGATGATTTCAAACCACCAAATAATTTTCTAAAAATAAAAATTTAACTCTAAAGGGTCCACCGCAATATGGTTAGGTTTTAGTCTCCGTTTGGAAAGAGTTAAAATAGTCCGACTTTTTAACTTTTTAACTATTTTAGCTTGGCTTTTTTAGCTTTGTTTGGTTTTTATTTTTGACTTTTTTGACTTTTTTGAGAGAAAAAATATAATGATTATGGTTTGAATGTGACATTCTATCTTATTAACTTATATAACTAATTTTTTATTTTTTTGTATTTTTTTAATCAAAAAGCCAAAACCAAACATAGCTTAATCAGGCCATTTTCAAGCAAGTTCACCAAAGCCACAGTTGAAGTCACTAAACTTGTAGTACCCCAATTTATAGTGAT
Source organism: Camellia japonica (assembly GCA_030407325.1). Lineage (NCBI taxonomy): Eukaryota > Viridiplantae > Streptophyta > Magnoliopsida > Ericales > Theaceae > Camellia > Camellia japonica. The sequence goes on along the minus strand of JAPPVO010005198.1, from coordinate 16,447 downwards.
GGATTTGGTGGAGTGAGAATTCTTGTGGGACAACGCTTGTGGTAGAGTAGAAATTATTTAATTTTCTGAAAAAATTATATCCAATTAATAGTGTTTTTTTTTCCTTTTTATACTTATATTTTGCCGAAATTTTTTCCCTTGTGTCACATGCAAAAATCTATATGCAATGTAAGATCACTATTTGGACATGTTTTAGTGATGTGCCTAAACATAACTCATATTATTTACATCAATAATATTTCTTCTTTTTTTGGATAAAAAAATAAATTAGTGATTATATGTATAAAAGGAATAGTGGGTCTTACAATCATGCCCCTATTTAACGGTAGTTGTTTGGAAAATGGGAGGCTAGAGTGGAGCCTGGTCAACCACCATGATCATGAAACGACTATGGAATGGGTACCTTTGCCAAAACACTTATGTTTTGCCAAAAAACTTATATTGTGTTTGGTTGAGAGATTTGGAGAGAGATTTGAAAAGAAAAAAGAAAAATGTGTGTGAAATTAGATAAAATATAGGTATATTTTATTCTTATTTCACCTACTTTTTTCATTTCTCTTTCCAAATCTCTCCTCAAATCTCCCAATCAAACATAGCATTAAGCTAACCAGATGTCATTATATACATGTTCTCTTCTTCTTCTTCTTTTATATATATACTATATATATATATGGTATTAGGATATGTTAATTTTTGGATGTGCCATTTCGTAGGATTGGTGATCACAAGGATTATATGACCAAAAAAAAGTCCCAAATTTTATAGATAAAAAGGAAAGAAATTAGCAAACCCTGCCATCCACGCGGCCACTCCAACTCCCTCCCCCCAATGGCATTCCTAATCCCATGGTAAAAGTACGTATCATTCCATTGAATGGTAAAAATAATAAATCATGATTATAATATCAAATATGATACAAGTAATTAAATCATAATCATAGTCTCATGGTATTAACAACTCCAAATAATATCAAAAAAATAGTCCATGTATCAAACATGGCTTAAGGACAACCTATTGCCCGATCTCATTAATTTTTCACTTCTTTTAAGTTAATTTTTTTTGTTTTTTTAGCGGTTCATTCAACTCATAGAAGCTACTATTTGATTTGTTGTAGTCTTTTTGCAAAGTTCCCTTATAAATATTTGAATTGTTTTTAATTTTCTGACAAATCTCATTGTCAATAAGTTGGTAAGAGTGTAAAAATGGCCCGCGATCCGTGGGCGGCTCGGGGTGAGCCCAGCCCATTTAGGCCTGGGCCCAAACCCCTAGGTTTGGGCCTGGACTATTATTTTGAAACCTGGCCCGACCTATTAGCCCAAGGCCCGCTCAAAGCCCAACCCGAGGCCTGACTCACCCGAGGCCCACTGTCTTTTTAGTGAAAAATAATAAAATTTTGATAGAATTTTTTTTTTTAAAAAAAAGGTCAAGCTCGCCCAAACCCAAGGCCAGCAGCCCTAGGCCCACCGGGCTGGCCCGCTCAAGGCTTGAATATCCCTAGGTCTGGGTTTAATTTTTTGGCCTGTGGACTAGCTCGACCAAGCTTGAATTTTAACAGAAACCCGCAAGACCCGACATGGGTCCGCCTGAGCCAGATTTATACCCCTATTAGTTGGTGATTTTATGACAAGCCGGAAACTTTTCAAGGTCAGAAATCATTGTCCCAAATCTCTTTGCCCCGATTGAAAAAAAAAACTCTATTTTCTCTTATCTTAGAATATTTATAGTCATGGATTATATTTCAAAAAATTTATATCTTGGGTTTTTTATATAATCTATTATATTAGCGATATTGCATGGGACATAATGTTGAATAATTAAGAAACAACATATAAATAAAATGAATGTTACTGAGATGAGGATGTTAAGGTGAATGTATGGCAAGACTAGAAAAGACAGAATTAGGAATGAGTATATTCGAGAATGAGTAGGAGTAGTATCGATAGAAGATAAGTTGAGAGAGAATGAATTGAAATGATTTGGTTATATACAATGGCGACCAACAGAGACAGTAGTGAAGAGATACGATACAGTGACGGTAGATGGTAATGTTATGGGAAGAGATAGACTTTGATTGACGTGGGCTAGTGTAGTAAATAGATATATGAATCTCCTTAATTTGACTAACGACATAGTTTTGGATAGAGTCAAATAGAGAAGAAAAATTCATGCAGTCGACCCCATGCGATGAGACTTAAGGCTTGATTTATAAAAATCAATTACAAAATTAGATTCAACTCACTCTCTCATTCATAAGTATAGGATTTTAAAAAATGTAAGCCAAGCCTCTTATTATATAATCAATTTCTGTAGTCTTAAACTTTTTGGCCTTATTTAGTTTGTATTTTGAGATATTATTTCAAAAATAAATTTTCGAAGAGAGTTTCGAAAATTTGAAAATTTGTTTGGTTATATAATTTAAAAATATTTTTGGAATTTTGGATAATTTGTTTTTTTTTTGTAGTTGAATAAATAGGGGTATAAGAGAAAAAGTGATTGAAAAAGAAATAGAAAAGAAAAAAAGTGATTAATTGATATGTAATAAAAAAAAAATTGATTTTAAAATTATTTTTAAAAAAATTTCAATCAAACATATTTTTGAAATCTTTTTTTCTAAAAATATATTTTAAGAGACAAACCCGTCATTTAGGCCAAGTTTGGGAAGACTAAATAAGTGCACTTTTTGTCTTTTTGGACTAAAAAATTGAGGTTGAAAATATGGATGTTTGGGTTAACTTTTTGACTTTTTATGGAAAAATGTGTAATAAAAAATTGTAAAAATTGGTTTTTAGAGGAAAATTTGAATTGGGAGTTGTGCAGCCGTAATTGTTGACTTTTGGTGAATAGTGTTAACTTTTTAACTTTTTGAGTAACTTTTTGGCTTTTTGAATTATTTGGGAGTACCCAAACTTGACCTTAATTTTTATACAAGCAATTAATGTTGGACTATTGGGAGGAATTTCATATATGTTTTTATAATTGTTTGCTATTCTATCATATCATGTCATAAGCCCTGTTTGGCACAGCTTATAATCAGCTTATTCTAGCTTTCAGCTTAATTTAAGTTATTTTGATGTGTTTGGTTTAGCTTGTAGCTTATACCTTATAGCTTTTTGAAAGTCAGAAAATAACTTATTCTTTGAGTAGGGCAGGAGATGCTTTAAGAATAAACTGGAAATCAGATTAAGCTGAAAGTTATAAGTTATAAGCTGTTTAGGCATAAACTATAAGCAATTTCCCACAGCTCTACCAAACAGGGCTATAGTGATGGTGATGATTAAACTTTCTTGTGAATCTTTTTTCTTCCTTTAATATAAAGATCCTAAAATGATGAGACTGCGTAAGGGATCACAAGTGCTCTTTGTTAGCCGATTAAGTCTTCGTTTGGTAAATATATTGGGATTAAATAAATATATAAGGATAAAAAAAAAATCACAAAATCATAAAATGACAAACACATTTAACTTTTGATGCAAAATTATTAAATTAATCCATATACAAACAAAAAGTCAAATAAGTATCATTTTCAAGTGGAGGGCAATTTTGTCATTCCAATGCAAAAAAATCAAAAAAGCCAAATTAGAAAACCAAACGAACAAAAAAGTCTCAGACTAAAAAAACCAAAAAAGTCAAAAAGCCAAGTTTGCCAAACAATACCTAAATGGATTGTTTATAATTTTATTTTGTAAGATAGCTCCGTTTGGGAAGTTGGTTTGTGAGTTTTTTTGGGCTAAAATAGTCACAAAAAACAAAATAGACTTTTTAACCTAATAAGACAAAACATCACATTCAATTCATAATCATTACATTCTTTCTCTTACAAAAAAGTCAAAAAATTCAAAAAATCAAAAGTCCTTCTCAAATCAAATTTTTTAGCAACTAAAATAATTAAAAAAAGTCAAAAAATCAACCTACTTCTCAAACGGAGCTATTATGTGTTAAACTAGTTTACTGCTTCTGTTTACAATTAAAATCTCTATATATCTTTGTTTAAAATCTCGTGTACTTTCTCTCCAGTTGATCATTCATACTGGCGCATGGACTCACCACGAGTTGATTTCGAAGATTTGATTTGTTGTTTTTTATTTTTGCATATAGGTTATTCATACAAAAATTAGATTGATCTGATAAATATAATCATATGATCTCATCACATTTGTCTTACAAAAATTAAATATTGTGGTCATAGTTATCGGATTAAATTTTTTTTTTTTTGGTGAATAATTTACATGGTGATAGAAATATCAACATATGAAATTATCAAAGTGAGATGGGTGATAAGCTAACAATGAGTTAATAATGTTTTTAAGTTTCAATTATAAATCATGAAACTTTAACAAACAAACTATCATTTGCAATGGGCTAAGCCAAACGTAGCAAAAGATGATTAAAAAAAGCCATCTTGGACTTGTGCTACAGAATGATAACTGTGAGTTGTCCTAATCCTAAAGTTGATTAATTTCAAAGGAGAAAAAAAGCAAATTTAAAAGCTGTTTATTTGATGACTTTCCCAGTTAAGTATGTTCATTCACGTGCCTTTCGTACATGAGAGAGAAAACATGAAACAAATTATTACTTTGACAAAGCTATGCTTAAAGGGTGTTAATGTAACCATCATAAACAAGATTGGAATCATTACATAAAGACTATTTTTTCCTTTTTTTTTTTCAACTTTGAAATTTACATTTGAAATCAACGACTTTTGAATTATGATATTAAGTACTTTATGTTTAGAAATTGACTATTTTAATTAAATTTTTAACATTTTATAAAAAGATATACAAAAGATAAAAAAATAATATGATAATTTATAGTGACTTCTTAATTAAAAATCACACCCTTCCTAAACATAATCGAATTTGTCTTTCTTTACAATATCAAATTCTTAAATCTTTCTAATGTTGGATCAACGGTGTGTGAATGAGATTTGTGACATTGGCGTGTAGGGTTATGAATAATTTTTGTCAGTATTATGTTTTTGACTTTTAAATTATTATATATGATCTATTTTAGGAAGTAAATTAAAAGGTGATTTTTAAGTTTTTTTTTAAAAAAAAAAATATGTAAGAAAATAGAGAAATGATGTGATTTAAAAAGTCAATAAGTTGACTTTTAATTTACATGTTAAAAAAGACTTATATATATATATATATATTAAAGTGTTGTCTGTATCATATAATTAAAAATATTTTTGCATGATATAAAAACATGAATGCATTGTAGTACGATTTTTTTTCCTTATCTTTTTCTTTATTTTTTCAAATTTAGGTTGACCAAGCTAATCCAGACAAAAGGAAAAAACCAATCCAACAAATTTCTAGTGCTAGCCAGTATGATATACTAAATAATGGAAATAACACAAATTAAATTAATATAACGGACACACGTGAAATATTTATGTACAGAGAGCAAGAGATTTTGTTTAGTTGGGTGGGTAGGGGGCGGATGAACATGGGTGTTTGGCGTGGATTATAATTTATTTTAATTTAAAAATTTGTGTTAGATTATTTGATGCAGTTTCTGTTTATAATTTTTTAAATAACTTAAATAAGTTAAGAAAAGTTGATTATTTAAAAGTTGAGAAATGAGTATTTTTGATTTATACTTTCTGACTATCAACTTTTAACTTACAATAAGTTACACCAAAAAACACCATAATGAGAGATTAAAAGATGCATAATGTTGGGGTCAACATAGTAGGGGACTACATTCATGTATTGGATCAAATTTGAGAGACTAGTAATTTTTAAAATGATAAAAAAAAAAATGATATAAAAGGTTAGTTCTTAAATTTATTTTTAGATTCATTGATGTGTAAAGAAATAATTCATTGATGATTATAAAAATAAACTACTATATTATTAAATTTGAAAAATAAATTAACTTTTAAATTATAACAACACCACTCATGATAAAAATAAAATAAAAAACAAATGGGTTTGGTCATGCAGCACATGCAGCACTTATTATTGATGGATATATATATTTATATATATCTTACTCTTTTTATAATGTTTCATGATTATCAATCACCCAAAGCATATCCTCCATATAGTAATATGAAAAGCTAGCCCTAAATCTCATGTGAATGGAAAATGAGATAAGTTTATCAACAATGATTCATCTCCCTTTTCCCCCTCACCCCCTTTGACCCCCTCTCTCTCTCTCATTGGTCCCTTTTTCTTTTTCTTTTTCTTTTTTTTCCTACTCCTCCAATCACCACCCGCCACATGACAAAGGGGGGTGAGGGGGTGACCCCCAAAAGGGGGTCCCAAGCATTATTCTAAGTTTATATATCTCTGCTCAAAAGAGAACATAAGATAAATATAAATTAGGATGGTTCTGTTTGATTTTTACTCATGTTTTTTTAACATTTTCTCTATCCAAGACTCCATTCTTTCTAAATTTTAGTTAATTATATTTGATATTTTATCTTGCTAATGAAATAAATAGAAAAAAATATGAATTATTTTGGATTGCGAAATTAATCATTTTAAAATGAAAATATATCATATTTCAAAACGTGAATTGTTAAGATATATATATATATATATATTTTTTTTATGACTGATTTGTACCAATGAACTCAATTACTTATTTAAGAACTGGTATAAGAGCAATCTAACCCCATATATTATACTTATATATATGTCTGAATAAGTGTTCAACCTTGAAAAATGAAACTAGCTAGACAATAATATGAAGCTCTTTAAATAATCTTAAAATATGCACTAATACAAAGTCAAATTATTCATCTTGTCTACGAAAAAATAAGGATTTGTAACACTCACCGAGATAAACACTGTTCTTTTCCAAGAATTAAACTAGCAATTATTCAATTATTCCTCTTATTCGACATTTAAAATTAACTCGTTCACTAACTTTAAAGAAAGTTGTTCTTTTCAAGTGTTAAAAAAAGTTTGTTTTATCATAAGGTAGCTAATTAATAATGAAAAGTCTAGAAATATAAAAATTAAGTACAATCCTCTTATCTAACGATTCAAGTTTAAAAGTGATACAAAATAATATTAGAATATTATTCTTTATTTGAAATTACAAATCTTAAAATAATGTGATTTTTCTTCAATTATAAATAAAGACTATTAAAGGGTTATTCTTGTGTAAAAATGTTTTAAAATGATGAAAAGAAATTAAAAATCGAAAACAATAAAAAAATATTTTAAAAATAGGCCATGTTTGATTTGGTTTTTAGAAATTTTTCTAAAATATTTAAAATTAATTTGGTAAAAGAAATTAAAAAAATAAAAAACACTTATTATTTTTATATAATTTTATCTTTTGGGAGCTCATAAATAATTTTTAAAAATTTCAAATTATACATTTGATAGGAGTATTTATTTTGTATCAAACTATTTAAAAAAATTTTAAGAAGTGTTTTTTTTTGAAACACAAATCAAACAAAGCCAGTAAGAATACGGACACACAAGGCAACCATTCAAAAAATAAAAAACACTAATTTTTTTTAGACAATTGCCTCAATTTTTTTTAAAATTTTTTTGTCTATAAAAAGAACAACAATTTAAAAAATTATATTCTAATTATCTTTCTATTTGTCTATATGTCCACTTATTTGTCTACTAGTCCATCATTATCGTCAATTGTTGGGAATTTTTTCGATTTTTCTAGTCATGACTCCGATAATATTTTCAATGACAATTACTTTTCAATAAGTCACCAACTGCAGTGAATGGTGATTAATAATAATGTATGAAAATGGAGAGAAAAAGCAGATTAGAAAAGCACAAGAATAAAAATGAAAAAAAAAATTTAAATAATAATTTATATTTTTTATCAATATATTTTACTAATCTTATTTTCAAAATCAAAAAGATGTATCATTGAATTAATAACATATATACCTATAAAAATAACTTCTCACTTATTTTTTCTTAAATTTATTATTATTATTATTGTTTTCGATGATGTCCCCACAAGTCACTTCTTGTTTTTGGCAGACAACGACATTAAATGAATAAAAATACAAGGGAGGAGGGAGGGGGGATGAAAATGATACAGAAGTCAAAAAAGTGGAGTGACTAATTCCGAGAGATGAATTCTAAGTTCAAAGCGCAATGTCCGAGGAATTAGTATTTTGTTGCTGCACTGCACTTCTTCACATGGCCGCTCCATGCTCTCCCACTGACTTTATTATTAGCAGCTGCTGCTGCTGCTGCTACTACTGCATGTCCTACTACTACTCTTGTCTCTATGGTCCACACTCTCTCTCTCTCTCTCTCTCCATCTCAAAGTTATTGGTTATATAATACTGGAAGTAGAGATGCTGCTGTACGGTAAAATGGGTGCATTTTAGGATTAATTTGGGATGTTTTAAAAAAGAGTACTTTTTGATTTATTGATTTATATGAGTTGGGTTTGAGTTGGATTTGATGTGATGTGTTAGAGAGGTAATGTGATTTAAATAAGATGATATGACTTAAATAGGATAGTGACTTTTTGACTTTTTGTATTATTTAGGTTATGCCAAACTTGACCTTAGATTTCATTTAAATAATTTAGATTGTTCATATTTTAAAATATATTAAGTAAAAAATATTTGTAAAAAATTAAGTTAATTAGATATCGTTTATCTATTTATCCACTCATATTTATTTTTACAAAAATAAATAATAATTTTAATTTAAAGTATTAAAATGAATATAAAGGTGAGTAGATGAATAGGTAAACGATATCTGATTAATTTGATTTTTTACAGACATAATCTACTTAATGTATTCTGAAGTATGAACGGTTCAAATTATCAAAATAAGTTCTGAAATGAGTCTATTTTACAGCACAACAGCTGCTGCTGTGTAGCTCGCACAACAACATCCCCACTTCCATATATCCTGATTCGTGAAGATAAAAATTATGATTTTATATTAAATAATTAAAAAATATAAAAATCATTACGTGATACTTTTTAATTAACTAATAAATTTTCCGCTCGGTCACTGTGTGCGTGCCTTGTGGGCCACCTCTGAATATTCACCGTCTGATTTTGATGACCGTAAGATATGGAAAGTGTTATCAGCGTCGTGAAAGGGAAAGTTCAAATAAGAAGACTATATGAATGAGATAGATATATACTTTTCCATAAATGTTGCACTTTGCGAAAACGAATTTAGTTGAGTTTGGTATTAATGCTCTACCAATTTTATGCTTCACAATTCAGGTGAAAAACAATTGAACCCCCAAAAAAAAAAAAGAAAAAAAGAAAAAAAAGAAAGCTTATATATATAAATCATGAAAAATGCTTGATAATTTAAATTTGTATGGTCCGAATAGTTCGAATGTATAAAAACGACATCGTTTTGTTTCTAAAATGACGTCATTTTGAGACATTTGAGCCATTCAGACTATAAAAAATTAAACTACCAAGCATTGTTGATAAATCATATATTAAAAAAATTGCCTCACAATTGAAAGGGTGTTTGTTTGATGGTTTTTTTTTATTTTAAATTTTTACTAAAAAATATGTAAAAAAATATAAATAGTAGTGTAATAATTTATAGTGATTTTTATTATTTGACTTTTTTATGAAGTCCCAATAAACTAAGAACCATGTGAAAGGAAAAAAGAAAAGTTTATATATATAAATTATATAAATTTTTTTATCAGGAATTATATGGTTAAATTAGAGTTTGTCCTTTAAAATTAAGGTCTCGTTTGAGAATTTATTTTTTTAGTAATTTTAATTTTTTTTATAGGGTAAACAAAAAATTAAGGGGAAATTACATGAAAATGTGTTAGTGGAAAATTATTTACAAATAAATAAAAAATATTATAAATATTATAAATTAATTTTATAATTTTTTTGATTAATTTGTAATTTTTTTACCCTGACACCACTAGTTTTCTGAAAAATTAATGTGTTTGACCTTTTTAATTGTATCAAGAGTTATGAGATGTTTAATTTTAAGTGAGTTTTTAGCTTTTAAATTTTTTTTGGTCGACTGTTGTACTATTTTAACTAAAAACAAAAAATAATAATAATTTGCTAAATAAAACCTAAATAAGTGCATTTTCACAAAATTAAATAATATAAAATATTAAAAATAAACATGTCAATACAATATGACCACCGACCATCCTCATTATTTCTACCAGGTTATTCTTGTATTTTTCTATAAATTGTTTGTCATTAGCATATATAACATGGATTATTTGGAAAGTGTTAGTTTAGTATATTTTTTGACTTTTTATAAAAAAATGTGAAATGTAAGTTAGGGTTAATGTGATTAGTAGAAAGGTAATATAACCTAAATAAGAGGTGATATAATCAAAACAAAATAATTATGATTCAAATAAGATAATATACTAAAATAATTGTGATCCAAATATTTGTTTTTTCTTCTTTCTACTTTCTTTTTAATTGTCTTTTAGCTATTTTATGGGTGTTTGTAAAATTGACATTTAAATTTTTGTACCTTTTGTAAGCTTTTAGAAAGTGTTTTTGGCATTTTTACCAAGACAACTAAAAGATTGTAAAAAGACCAAAAGCCATTAAAATAGTTTTTTTTTTTTAAATTATCCAAATTGACCCAAAGTATTCAATTTACATCCACTTAGGCTTTGGGGTGAGGCCAGCTCATGTCGGGCTGCGTGAGCTTTCACTAAAATTTGAGCCAAGTCAAGTCGAGTCGAGTCGAGTCAGAGGCTAAAAAATTAGGCTCAGTCTAGAGAGTATTCGGTCTTGGATTGGAAAAAGGCTTGGGCTCGAGCTTGGGCCAGACTTGGATAGGCCTAAACATTTTTTTTTTATAATTGTTTTCTATTTTTTCTACTAAAATTTTATTTTTTTCCCCTAAAAATGACATTTGACTCGGGTGAGTCGGGTCTCAGAACGAGCTTTGAGTGGACCTTGAACTGGCTAATGGGCCAGGAGGGCCGAGCCCACAGCCCGAGCCAGGCTTCAAAATGATGATCCAAACCCAAACCCGGCCCAAGGTCCGAGCTGGGCTTAAGCTTAAGCCTAATTAGACTCGGCTCACCCTGGACTGTGGGCCATTTTTATACCCTAATTGTAACACACTCTTGCCAAATAAGAAATAGTCAAGGTTATAAAAATTAATAAATTTTATAATTTTTATTTATAAATGTGACACGCATTATATCGTTAAAGTAAATTCATATTCTAAAATTTTATTATTACATTCCATATCAATTAATTACATTTTTAAAAATAATTGTTAGTTTCTATTGCATTTTTTTGAATAAGATAAAAAGGGAATTGACTAAATTAATTATTCTAGAGCCTATATTTAAAATTATCCCTTTTTCATTACTAATGCGATCAATAATGTTAGACTTGTCATATTCTTTTGTCACGCAATATAATCAAGTGTTAATGTGTCAAATTTCATTTACATAGAAATTAAACCCACGACAAGCTCTCACCAGAGTGATATTATACAATCATTTGAATGACTGTTTGTGATCAAAATAATAAATATAATGTGACATAAAAGTATAGTAAATATAACGTTACTCTAATGAGATTTTTTTTTATATAAATATATATTTTTTGTAAAAAATATTTTTAAAATCTCCTCCTGCACTCGGTGATAGATTTTATTCCCAAAACAAAGAAAGATGCAAATGACCAATTTTTATTTTTGGTGTTTAGTTGCAGAGTACAGAGTCTGACTGTATTATTTTCTATAACATGACGAAAATACCCTTGTAAGTACCCTTGGTAAGTTTTAAGTTCAGTAGTTCAGTCCGGGGGTAATTCAGTCAGGACAAAGAATGATACCCCGATTGGTACTGTGCATGCATAGATTTCTGTTGGCTTTTCAACAGAGTATCTTTCAAAGACGAAAAAAAATCTATAAGCATATCAGATACATAGAAGAATTTACAGATGTGACCAAATATTTGAACATTTTCGGTTATATTTATGTCTCATTTTATGGAATTATTTTTCTTTATATTTATGTCTGATGTTGTAAAATTATTTCTCGGTGGATAGTATAGTTTTCAAAATACATTAACTAATGATCAGTTTGTAACATAAAACAAATTTTAAAATTAAAGAATGTTTTATAAAAAATGCTGCTATTAGCATCTATTTTTTTACTTTGGCCCCCCCAATTCTTTGAGCCCCCACCTAAAAAAATGAGTCTTCATCATTTTTTCTTTGAACCCCACTTTAATACCAACTATACCCTCACCCAAACCCTAGCCCTAGCCTCCACTCCTAACTACCAACTCCGGCACCACTATCGCCGTCGCCGGTAGCCCATTCCAACCTTTCTTCTTCTTTTTCTTCTTCATCTTCTTCTTTACCTCCTCTATCTCAACTCTGACAAACCACCATTGCACCACCGTGATCTGAAAATCATCTTCCCCTCCATTGCCGCTTCTATAACCACCAACCCCACTACCTCATCCTCTTATCCTCTTATCTTCTTTTTCATCTTCTTCAGATCACAACCCAAATCGCGACCTAACTGCTGTCAAAACCCTAGATCCTTTCCTCTTATTCTTCTTCTTTCCTCAAAACCCTAGATCTGAAAGTGGAAATCGGGCCTCGATGGTGGTGGGCTGCGATAGTGGTGACGACGACGACGAGGTATATCGCGATGGCTTGGAGATGTAGAGTTACGATGGCAATAGTCAGCGATCTGTCTCTTTCTTCTTCTTCTTTGTGACTCTCTCTCTCTCTCTCTCTCTCTCTCTCATACACACACACACACACACACAATTTCTGTAATCGATTATGGCAACGATCCATCAGCCCATTGGTGATTGCAGAATGTAGCGATGATGGATGGTAATAGCAGTGCCGACGATGATAGGTGGTAACAACGGCGCCGACGATGATGGATGGTAACAGTGACGCCGATGGAATTAGGGTTAGGGTTTTGAAAAATTAGGGTTAAAGAGTTAGGGATGAGGGTAAAAATGTAATTTTATATTTAGATAAAATTGGAATTAAAAAAAATAAAAAAGATGGGAGGTCCAAAGAAGAAAAGTAGGTACTAATAGAAGCACTCTTTATAAATACTTTTTATTTATTTTTAATTGTGAGATTTACTATATTATTTTTAAATATCAAAAGAAATTAATGTAATTTATCCAAAAATTAAAACAGAAAACTTAGAGATGTCTTCAGAGTTGTTTCTCATTTAAGGTTCAGATATGTATTTCAAAAATATGTCACATCTATCTATATATTATATTAGTAAAATTAGGATTTTATTGAGAAGAGTTAAGAGAGCTCTAAATGCTCAATTCAAATTTCTTAATTTTTTAATTTTAAAAAATAATTAATAAATCTCACACTGACACATTCTTTTTAAACAAAAAATGTATTTTTTATTCTTAAAATTATCCTTCCTTACCATCAAACAAGAAAGAAATTTTCCAATTAAGAAGAAATAATTAATAAATCACACACTCAAAAAATGAGTTTTCCAATTAAAAAAATTAATAAATTACACACTCAAAAATATTTTGTCGTAAAATATTTTCTACTAAAATATTTTTAATTCTTCACTATAAAATATAAAATAATTTATATATTTAAAATTTTGTAACTTTTTTTTTCTCTCTCACCATAGCCATTACTACTCAACCTATATATCAAATCTCATTATTTTCATGCACAGTAAAGGTTAATAGGTTTCTTTAAAGATCAAATTCTCAACTCAAATTTTTTTTTAAAATTTTTAATTTTTTAATAATCCTAAAATACTAAGTTTATTGTGGGTTGCATTTTAATTAGTTCATAATTAAATTTATGAAGTTTTATATTAAACCCTTAAATTATGCTACTATAATTACAATTTCAAATTACTTCTTTAATTTATATTTACCATACCCAATTTATTTTCAAAATTGCTTCACTAAGATTGCATTAATGCATGATTTTGATACATTTGTACATACATATATGGAAAATAATTAATTTTTTAACTTAAAATTTAAACATTATTGATTTTTAACATGGCATGGACTTCTCTCCAGTCCTCCATCGGATTGGAGAGGTGTTATTGGGCATTGTGGCTTACATTTGGGGTTTCATTTTGATAAAATAAACTTTTCATATTTTAGGATTTGTCGAGTGTATCAACCCTGTGAAAAATTAAGTCGATCAGATAACACTGACCATGTGTTTGTATCAATTTTGTATAAAAAATAGATGGTGAAAAAATAAACGATTCATAAAAAATTGATCCAAACACGTGATTTTCGTTATTTGATCGACTCAATTTTTTGCAGAGATGATGTAATCAACGAACCTAAAATGTAAACAGTTCGGATCATCAAAACGAAACTCAAAAGTTGACCTACTTAATGTTTAATCCAATATTAGAATTCCCAAAATAGCTCATACCGGTCACGAATCAATAAATTATGATATAATTTATACATAATGTTTAAATTTATTATTATAAAATATTTTTACTAAGGTTAAAGCTAAAATATAACATATAATTTAGGCGACTCTATCTTAGATAATTTTTTAATATATGAATATATGTAACTATTTATTTCATAGTGTTAACATAAATATATAATTTTTTACTTAAGTTAAATTTTTTAATAGATGTGCATAAAATATGTTCATTTTTTATTTAAAAAATAAAAAATATTTATAAATATTTATTTACCAATTTAATAAATAGATAAATAGATCAAATGATTCATAAGTTGGCATAGACTAAGATAATTTTTAATGATTAGGTGAATGTCACTTTGGCATAAATATATAAGTTATTTATGTGTAACTCTAATAAAAATGAATAAAATTTAATTAATTATAAATCATTTTTACTACCTAGTTTAGATAAATTTTTTATTATTATTTAACTTTAAAACTAATTTTTGATTATTTATTTATACACGTGCATAGTACTAGCAATGTCACTTTACCAGCTCTTAACAAAGTAAAAATAAAACTAATTAAGATTTTAAAAAAGAAAGTGATGTTTTTATTTATTTATTTAGTAAGTTCAAAATATGAAAATTGCTAAAATTTATAGGTTATTGACACAAAATAAAATTAAAATGAAACTAACTAAGATTTTAAAAGGAAAAGTGATACTTTTTTTTTTAATTTTTTATTATTATTTAGTTGATTTAGAATACCAAAATTGTCGAAATTGATATGTTATTGACACAAAACAAAATTAAGAAATAAAAATGTGATCTATTGAATTTTTTTTTTAATTAAGTAGTTTTGAATACAAAAATTATTAAAAATTATTAGTAATAGACACAAAATGGAGTTAAAATTTATATAATAAGATATCATAAATGCTTATATTTTAACTACACAAAATTTAAATTTAAAAAAATTATAGCTGACTTTTCACTGTTATCCAATTTTTAAACTACTAACCTCTTATGTTATTCTATTATTAGAGTTATATTAGATTTTTTTAAAAAGATTTATCTTATTTTATTTTTAAAATTTTAAATTTCAACTTGATTTCCTTTTTTCAATCTTCATTTGATGTTTACTGAATTTCTCTCTATCTCATTTTTCTTGAATTTGTTTAATTTTCTCTTTCTATATTCTTATAGTTCATCCTAAAATTTAAACTTGATTTTTTTTTTGGTATCTTTATCTTATATTTACAAAATCTACTTTCGCTCTTAATTTTTAGTTGAGTTTATTCTTTTCGGAAGATTTATCTAATTTTCTCTTTTTATATTCATCTTCAAATTTAAACTTAATTTTTTTTATTTATTTTTATCTTGTATTTATAGAATTTCACTGTTACTCTTCATTTTCAATTAAGTTTATTCAATTGAGTATATTTTAAAAAATTTAATTAGTCTTACATATTTATATAAACATAATCACTCAAATCTATTATTTAAATACACATCTAAATTAATATCATAGTTTTAGTTAATTTTTAACATATTTAATATTATTTATTATATTTTATTATTTATTTGTGCATAACACGAGTTTTACGTGAGTATAATTAAATAAAAATATATTACTTATTTATGCATAACACGAATTGTAGGCAAGTATAATTAAATGAAAAGAGGGGGGTTGGAGATTTTATAATCTTAGCTATTGAGGAAAAATCCAAATAAAGTGAGCAAAGCAGATATGGTTGAGTTCAATGCGGATTGGAACTCCTGTCCCTTCCTATCTCCATAGATAGCTTACTCCAAGAAAGTCATTTATTTTTAAGTTTGATTCATGATCCTTTTTTAACTTTTCTTTTTTTTTTTTCCCCACTTATTTTTCATTTTTAGTGATTTTTTTTATTTGTAAGTAAATCCTTTTACTTTATAAATACATCTAAACAAGATGATTTTGGAAATTTTTAAAAAATTACACCAAAGAAAAAAATTATACAATTTAAAAAAAAAATTGGCTCTTTTATTAAGAAATAGTAAGATCAAGATAAATCATATCATTTTATATATAAAAAAAAATTAATAACTAATGGTTCTA
>JAPPVO010005197.1:0-21544 GCA_030407325.1 Camellia japonica | reverse complement strand
AGTCACGAACTCAAAGGGAGAGTCCGGTAGGTTGGTGGGCGTTTTTGATAGCTGAGGTTGGATTTGAGGTAAGGTTGGAGGTGGGGGTGGTCCTGTGGGCAGTTTTGTATCAGTCTGAACATTGGCTGTCTCCCCGACATTAGGAACTCCTGGCGAGGGAGGAGCTTGATGCGAAGCAGATGCTCCGGTTTGCTGCTCTAGCCTGGCTATTGTCTCTGCCTGTTCCTTTACCAGTGTGGCCTGTTGCCTGGCGAATTCTGCCTGTCGGACAGCATCTTGCTGCATCATTTTCATGCTTTCTTGGAGGTGGCGCACCATCTCTTCTAAACTAGCCATGCTATTCTGCTCTGGTTGAAATACCGGTATATATTCTCTCTCTGTTGGTGACACGGAACCCTGATCCTACTGAACACAGGTGGGGTAGATAAGGCCCTCTGAACTGACTGCTGTGCTAATGTCCTCTGTCTGACTGACCTCCGCTTAGTAACCGGGGTAGTGAACAGTACACTGGTTGTCCGTCTACCAGATCCTCAGATCGATGGAGTCGACGACCTCTAGTCCAGAGTGCTCGGGGAGTATCTACTGGGTCAGAAGCAATCGTGCTCAACTACCTAGTAAAAACAAAGATAAATAAAACGTATAAATAACAGAAAATCGGACAGCATAACGGCATAAAATAAACAACACACGGTTGGATAACATGCTGAACTCGATTCACTGTCCCTTCAATACTGATCACTATTTCTGAATCATTGCCCCCAAGTCTGAATCTGGTACCCACAGATAACTGATTCCCCAAAATACTGTTACTGGTGCCCTCAGGCCGGATAAAACTTGCAAACTGACATGCGCATTCCCTGTAGAGATACACTCTAAAACATAACACGTAAAAGAGAACCAATACACCCCTATGTTGGGGTAGGGTTTCCCTGTCCTATTTTGTCGGGAGCTAGGGATTCACTACGCACGCAGCGGTTTCAAACAACCTAAAATCGGGTAAGCCACCTGTCCTAGTTTGGAATGGTCACTATGGATTCTGATATGCACTAGGTCGAATGGTCAAAAAGGGTGCCCCGGTAAAACCGGGGTTTGTGTTCCCATGCTGTCAGAGCCCATAACCGGTCAACCTTACGGTCATGCCTTGACAAGACAAGCCTCCGGCAAACCGTTCAGGAATGGCAGATGGCAAACACGGTGTCCTAGGCGCACCAATGCAAATGCAATGCAAAGAGACACATAAACGAAATCAAAACAGGATATCACGAGTTCGAGTCAAGCTCTCTAAAATCCCAGGAGAGTCGCCAGAAACTGTAGACGTCCCGAACGCATCCCGGGAGGGTTAAGGTCCCGTTCCGTTCGTATTGGGTCACTACAGTTCAAAGGACTCAAATTGTCACGGTTCTTAATCTGAACCAAAGAGTCCAACTCTGGCAAATCGTTTTTGAGAAAAAACAGATTTTTTGAAAAGAAGTGCCAAACATGGACTGCTTTGCCAGATTACAGAGTCGCCACCTAAATATTTTTTATGAGGGAATTTAGGAAACCCTGACTCGGTGCCGAAGGCCACGTGTCCGTCATCACCAAAAGTCTTGGCTCGGGAGCTTGGGTACGATCGGGGAAGGTCAGCTATGAGCACCCCCTTTCGCCCGGTCCGAAAACCGGCCTCTACTAACCGTGATATCCGATTTTGAAAACATTATGCGTTCTTATACCGGTTATTAGCCTAGATTTACTACGTTATGCGCACAGCAAACAAGTATAGACTAGGTTGCCTAATTCGGAAATAATCATTGCATATCCGTTTGTTTTGAAAATGTTTCGGAATTTGCTACTCGCAAGTAGGCTAAAACACGGATTTCGATGAGTTTTCCAACTCAAGCAATCCAACCTCCACCCACAGGCATTCAAACAGTTTATCTCACATAAGCACTTAGCCGCATGGTAAGCATACTGTCATGGCAACATTCACACGCATGCGAAGTGCTAAAGCATAAAAACTTACATCGTACTCCGTGCCAAAGACAATAACCTGGTTAGCAAACATGCATGACCTAGTTCATGTTAAGTGGCTAATGCAACACAGGCGTAGATGCATTCTAGAGTAGGCTCGGCTAACCCTAAGCATGGCATGTGAAATGTTACACCTATCACGTATTCAAATTGGAATTGAAAATACGATGCAGTTTGTATGATGTACCGAGCCCGATGTATGTAAACAAATGCATGAATGCACGCATGCATTGCATAAGGTATGCTAATTTAGATGTGCCCTAATCTACCAACATAAGCGGGTAAATAAAAGGGAAGAAAGAAATGGGGATTGGAAGACATACACCCACTCACACACACTTATTACAAATTTGCCCTCACTCGGAGGGACCGAAAGAATAATACAGTCCAAAGAATAAATGAATAAATTATTACAAAATTCTAATTATAAAAATTAAATCAAGTAAATAAAAGAAAGGGGCCTCAGCCCTGCCTCGGGATGCGCGAATGATGCATGCTCGTTGCGACTTGCCCGGAAAAGCCACACCGTGCCACTGCCACCTCTGTTTTTACTGCCCCGTCTCTCCAAAAAATACCAAAGTCCCAGGAACCTTCCTTGTGTTCTTCTGAGTGCCACCGGCTGGAGGAAACTACCACCGGCTGCTTGTGGTGGCCGGCTGCAAAATAGTCTATCGGCCAGAAATACAGTGCCGGTCGGCACTCTTTCCTGCCGGTCGGCACAAAATTCCTGCAGAAGACAGTTTGACAGCAACAGCAGGCAGCAGTGCATGGTATTGGATTTTTGAGCATATTTATGCATGGCCAATGCTCCCTATCATGAATGGGACTCAAGGAAACATGGCTCTTGGTTCTAGGGCTATCAATTGTGCACCTTGGTGCATGATAGCCTAAGATACCAAGGTTGCATTTCAATGTAAAAATGCATGCAACACAAACATGAGAATTAAGTCCCTATCATGTTAATATCAAGGGCCTAATGACATGGGAAATGAGGTGTGTTTTGTCACTTAAGGTACAAACACCCCTCACCTCCCACACTTGGTTTGACACCCCAAACCAAGTGATGAAATGCAATCCATGCAAACATGCATCAACAATGCAACATAGAAACTAGGATGCTAACACACTAAGTACCACATAACCAACACATTAGTCATGCAAAATACTAGAGTGCACAAGATGCTAGTGTGATGCAAACATGAGCCAAGTATGCAATGGAATCAATGTACTACAACACCTAGCGGACCAAGCATGCAACTAGCATGTGATGAGCATATAATGATGGTCTAACCACAATGAGGCAGCCCTCAAAACTCCCCAAAAACAGTAGCAAAATGTGCCCAAAATGATGACCAACACTCATGCAAGCATGCAAGGCAATAAGCCTAAAACCAAAGGCACCAAAGAGAGCACTTTATTACCATTTTCAAAACCATTCATGATATGAATTAGGCACACAAAACAGAATATTAGCATGCAAAATTACCCTAAAACCCCTCACATGGCAACCCCAAAATGCCTTAAGTATGCAAGCATGCACAATGCCAATTCCTAGACATACTAGAGCACACCCTTGAGCATGAAATAGGCTACATATACAAACATTCAAACATGATTTATGGACTGAAATAAGGTCACAAATGATGCCAAATCATGAGGATGATCAATGTTGAACATGCTAGGGACCAAGTACATAAGGCTTACAAGCCTAAAATACAAAACAACTATGTCAAGCACACCATACATGACAAAATCAGTGGCTCACAGCCCTAAAACATGGCAAATCAAGACCAACATCTTCAAGATGCTAGGCTAAAAACATGGAGATACATGAGGCTAAACACATGGCATGTCTCTAAGCAAAATGAGACATTACAAAGCAAGTATGGGAAGCATGTTAAGGGCCACGAAACCAACCTTAGATAGAGATCAAACATGACTAAAACACTCAAAAAAGTTCTGAAATGAAGCCAAATGCAAGCATGCACACATGCTACTTCATGAGCCAAAAATGGAGGCCAAAGAGGGACAAAGGGGAGAGGGGTATCCCCCCTATTTGAGACTTGAAAGCACCTCCCTCACCACTGAAAACCCACTGGTTTTCAGTGGTGAGAAGACCAAAACACTGAAGTTAGACAATGCTCCAAAAAAAGGCACAAAAGGACCAAAACAAGGCCTAAAAGAGTGAGGCTTTACTCAAATACAAAAGTGACCTTAATGAAAGTTCTTAAGCAAGTAAAAACAAGGTTTTTTTATGTTAAACACAAATCCAAAAACACAAAGCAAGAGGGGTAGAAAGTTGTTGCAAGAATGGGGAAACTAAAGCAAAAGGTTTACCCTTGAAGATCCAATGAAGAACAGGTGGAGCAGCCCTCCTCTAGTGACCAAAACCAGTCCAAGATCACACAAAACAAACCTCCAAGCCTCCCAATCTCGGATTAAGGTGTAGTAGTGTGTGTAATGGTGCAAAAGTAAGGTGAAATCACACTTTTTGGTCCAAAAACACACACACAAGAGGAGAGAGAGGGAAAATATAGAGAGAGGAGATATATGACAGAGGTATAGATACACAAGCTCTGGTTTTTCTATCTCAAATGGCTAACCCTTGAGCAATGGAGAGGGGTGGTCTTTAAATAGGCCAAGACCAAGCCAAGACTTAATGGCTAAGCAAAGGAAAAGGCTCAAAGGGGGCAAGGGGGTGCAAGGCTTCTTGGAGAAGCCAAAACAGTTGGCCAAGCTTCTCCAAGAAGCTTGGCCAAAAGGGGTCAAGCTTCTAGAAGCTTGAAGGGGTTCAAAGGGCAAGGGGGTCAATCCTATGCACGGGGAGGGTGATGGTGTAATCCAGCTGGCACAGCTGGCATGCACCATCCTCAGGGGGTTCAGAAGGGTCACCGGCCAGCCAAAAACGTCACCGGCACAAAAAAGTGCCGGTCGGCAACATATAGTGCCGACCGGCCAAAGTTTTTTGAGAAAACAGTGCCGACGGACAAAAGGGACTGCGGTGGGGTGTGGTGGCAGCCGGTGGGTTCAGGGATGGCTAACAAGCCTCCCCCCTACCCTCAAATGCAAAAACACAAGTGTTTGGTGCCAAAACCGAACACGAAGCAGCCGAGTCAAGAGGTCCTGAGACAAGGCGAGCTGCCGAGGCCTCCGGGAACTCGAGACGAACACAATCATGGATAATCACCGGGTGTCCAAGCGGTGACGTCCAAGTCTTGAGGACGGTCAAAAATGGGGTGTCTACAGTAGCACCATCAAACCATTTTCAAACAAACAAACATAAAATGTTTTGTTCCAATTCAGGCGGCCCAGTCTATACTTTTTTGCTGCGAGCATCACATAGTAACCTAGGCTAATAACCGGAATAAGAACTCACAATGTTTTCAAAATAAGATATCATGGTTAGTAGAGGCCGGTCTTTGACCGGGCGAGCGGGGGTGCTCACGAAGTGACCTTCCCCAATCGTACCCAAGTTCCCGAGCCGAGGCAACTTTGGTGATGACGGACGCGTGGCCTTTGGCAACGAGTCAGGGTTTCCTAAATTTCCCAAAAATAAAATATTTAGGTGGCGACTCTGTATCTGGCAAAGCAGTCCATGTTTGGCACTTCTTTCAAAAAAATTTGTTTTCCAAAACGATTTGCCGGATTTGGACTCTTTGGTTCAAGATTAAGAACCGTGACACAAATCGAGTCCAAGCTGTAGCGAGGTCCCCCGCGGGCTTGTTACAGATAGTCACCTGAAAAAGATTAGCAACATAGGATGAACATAATGTCCTGTAGGGATCTCAACATGATCCTCAACAATAACAACGTACAGATAGCTATGATCATGAATGCTAGTCTCATACCATATAAATAATATGACATTTTATAACCAAAGTATACTTACTTATATTTATACTTTTCTTCCAAAACATTCATTTCATTCGTTAATATAGACAACTCACCTTTCCTTCCTCTTAGCACCATTTTACCAAAATTCATATGATGAATAACAAATTCTTGAAAGGAAGATTTCCACTGAAAACCTTTTACATTTTATCACCCTTGTTAAACTTGCACTTGATTGACTTTTTAACAAAAAAATGTTTATGAGTATCCGATAACTTTAGTATGAAAGGAAACACGACTAGCATCCAACAGCTATCTACTTTTACAATTTAACAAATTTGACCTTCCAACAACCACAACTATCATAATACATGACACACTTAAATACACCAAACCAAAGCAATAATAACAAATAACTTTTGCTCTACTTGCCTTTAGCGCGGTAAGCCAATAACACATTTTTCCACAATGATATGCCAATTTACCAGACACTGGCTGAAAGGGAATGGTACCTCTGCCAATTCTCCGGGCGCTAGCTGGAAGGTAATGGTACCTCTGATTCTCAGCGCAACCAATTCTCTAGGTGCTAGCTTGAAGGTAATGGTACCTCTGATTCTCAGATTCTCAGCGCATTGCACATTTTCCAACCATCACTTCATATACCATTCATAGATAACACAAGTGTACTACAGACGCATAATCATTTCAACATTCACAATGTCATCATCCACCAATGACTAAGGACAAAACCTCTAACAGAATGTATTAAACACATAGTACCATTAACCAATTCTCATGAAATTCTAGATCCAATTACAACAATAGTAAAAATTAAAATATATTTGTAATTCAATCTCAAGTTAATTTCTGAAATTCACACAATGTTGGTGTTTCATTCTTCCATTTCAAAAAAAATCAATTTTCTTGTCCTTCCACATTAATATTCTCCACCCTTTGCCTCTATCCATTTATTTCATTTCACAAAAATATAACCAACTCAATTTTTCCTCCATTTTAAATAAGGGATTTCCAATCATGGCTAACAAAGTTATAATTTACTCAATTTCTAGTTAACGGAAGTGTAACCCAATAATATTCTAATCTCATGGTTAATTCCATTCTCTTTAATGTACACATTATCAATTCACCACAATCAACTTTGAACAACACAACACCAAGTCAATGTTAAGAATTCATGAGGCTCATTTAGTCTCTAATAATTCAACAATTCATCATTTAAATCCCTAAATTCATAACATGCTTATTCCACAATTAAAAACCCCTTTTTATCAAATGAGCATCATTATGAAAAATTAGGGCTTCACCTCTCTCTCTACATAAACAAATTAGACTACTTCCCAAAAATCAATTCTACAACAATAAATTTCCCAAATCTCAACCTCACACAACCCATCTTAGATCCCCATTCATGATTTTCAAAAAAATCCATAACAACATGGTTTTTATGCAATAAAAACTTACCACATGTCTATTTATAAAACAGTTATTGAAAAAGACCAAGGAAATCCCTACCTTAAAGAGAGAAGAGGAGAAAAGCCCAAAAATCAACTTCGCCGGAATTCGATCTCCACCGGTCAAGACGAAGCCCTCGATATGCTCATCATTTTGGTATAAGGGACTAGCACCAAAATCTCAATGGATTCTTGAGATCAAAGGAAAAATACAAAGTTTTGAGGGTTTGGGTAGAGAGAGATGAGAGAAAAAGATAGAAACATTGTAGAGAGAGATGTATCAGAAATGAAGTGAAAAGGAGCAAAAACTCAATACATAGCTGAAATGTAGGAAAAATGAGACAGAAAACGCGCTTGGCCGCACGTGCGGCGCCTTCTCCCATACGTGCGGAGCGGCCTCCTCGTACGTGCGGCTCTCACCCCCCCACATGCGGTCTCTCTCGCACCTCCACTTTCGCACCTGCCTTTTAGGTAGTGTGCACACAACTCTCTCTCCTGCTTCCCGTACGTGCGGCCTGACCTCCCGCACGTGCGGCTCTGACCCTCTAGCCCGGAAAAAAATCCTCGGCTTCTCTCCCGACACTCTGGAGCCGACCCCGCACCCTCCGAAACAAGTGAAAACTCAGAATTGAGACAACTACAACAGAAGATATTTTAAGAAAGAATATTCAACAACAATTTACCCGGCATCTTAACAACGATAATTCTAACATAACTCAAGAGAACAAAGCAAAATACGCACCGGTCATCACAACATTTTTTAAAAATGTGCCACTAGTATAGTGTCACTAAAATGTGTTTTTATTGTAGTGCAATAAATTGGCCAATTTTTGTTTGATACGGGATAAAGCAATCTTGATTTTTGTTTTCCTTGGACTTGGAGGAGGGAAAATATGTCATGTGACTATTATGTGATTATTTCGATCGTACGATACAATTTCAGTAATAATATTATATTTTAATTAGAAAATGTTATAAGATGTTTAAACAGTATGATCAGGAAACAATAACTCATATAACATAAAGAAACCTTACAATTTTTTTCATATAGTTCCATTACTATTAATGGGTGGCTTTGTGAAAGCTCAAATGATTCAGTGTAATGGTTTTTTGAAAAATAATTCATTCATTGAATTTAAGTTTGCTCGAATTGTTCGAATTTATGAATGTCGGTTAACCGTCTGGATGACCTCTTGGACGACCATCCGGAGGACCAGTGCAATTCTTGTCAACCGCGACTGTCACTCTTGTTGCTAGATGACTAGCCGGACGACCGGTATGCACAAATTTAAAAATATTACTATGATTTTGATTGTGCTGTGTGAATAAAAGCATTTTCCTTATACAATGATACCATATTTTTAAAAAAATTAATTATATATGTGTCGTTAATAAGAATTCTTAAAACATTGATTAAAATACATGTGAAAAAAATATTGATTAAACAAAATTTAAAAGCATTTTACATATTTTACATTTTTTTCTAATACACTTTTCATAAAAAAATGTATAATTGTTTGAGAGATTTGGTTAGATCTCCAATATAACATTTTACTAGTATAAAGAGACAAGAAAAATGTTTCATAGTTCAAGTGCTCCAAATTTTCGGAGATCATTTTTAGACCAAAATACCCTTAACACTAATAATTAGCAGTGTTTTGTTATTTTTGGATTATTTTAAAACTTAAAAAATATAAATTATAATCTAAATGTATGTTTTTTCAAAAAATTCAGATATTTGAGATTCTCTTGTCGGAGATTATTAAACAAGACCTATAAGATGTAAAATTTAATTATTTTTTTGACTGAATCTACAATATTTGAATAGTGAAATTCATTAATTTGAAACAATGAACCAATTAGTTCTTTTTGTTTTGGAAAGTTATATTTATTTGATTTGGTGCCATTTGAAATTAAGTGAGTGTCCTTTGATGATTCATTTTTTTTTCAATTTTTTGATTCATTTATTGGGATGGGAATGGAAATGTAAGGTGTGGAAGATTCTTTTTGGAGGGATTGGTGGCTAAAGTGTTAGTTGTCGAGTGTGGAAATCTACATTTCTGTTAGTGTGGTTTTCTAATGTTACATTAGAATGTTACATTACAGTGCTACGTTTGAAAAAAGTACACTAAAGAGTTTTTGTATGTTATATTGATTGGAGCGTTACGTTTGAAAAAAATACACTAAAAGTTTTTTTTTTAAAATACACTAGTATTACGTTTGAGAAAAGTACACTAAGAAACTTTTGTGTGTTACATCAATTGGAGTGTTACGTTTGTACACTAAGGAGTTTTTTTTGAAATATTACATTGTTACGTTTGAAAAAAGTACACTAATGAGTTTTTTAGTGTGTTACATTGAAGTGTTATGTTTGAAAAAAGTATAGTAAGAAATTTTTTTAAAATGTTACGTTTGAGAAAAGTACACTAAGGAGTTTTTTAGTGTGTTACATTGGAGTGTTATGTTTTTAGAGTGTTACATTGGCTAGTTACACTTGAGAAAAATACACTAATGAGTTTTTTAGTATGTTACATTAAAATGTTATGTTTTTAGAGTGTTACATTGGCGAGTTACGCTTAAGAAAAATACACTAATGAGTTTTTTAATGTGTTACATTGGAGTGTTACGTTTTTAGAGAGTTATGTTTTGAAAAAATATACTAATGGGTTTTTTTTTTTTTTGTTGAAGTATTACGTTTAGTAATTTCAATATTATAAGAAAACTCACATTTGTCTCTCAACACATAACACTCAAACTTGCATTTATACTTGGCATTTTATATAATTCACACTAGAATAAGACCTTTGATTCAATAAGAAAAAAGGAAGAACCAAACAGTTCATCAGATCATTATTTGATATTTATTACTATTTCACTTTTTTAAAAACACTATTTCAATTGAGAATTAATAATTGAGAAATTAAAGGCCAATTACAAACTTGGGATACTTTTCAGATTTAAAGCTAATAATTCCTGAAAAATCTAGAAATCTCTTATATATTGATTTGTGATTATGTATCAATTTAAGCAGTAAATAACAATCTCAATCAAACAATTAAGACAAATCAACACAACGATTTTAATGTGGAAAAACCACAATAGGAGCGCCTCTAATTGTGATAAAAAAAACCACGGGCAAACGTCACAAAATAATCCACTAAGAAGACAAAATGAATTACACAAGTATACTCTCAATTACCTAGTGAATCCACGCCCGAATTGAACCAACCCTTATATGCCTCTTCCACCACGATCTTCACTTCGGAATTGTCTTGCCCAATGTTGAATCCACAACGTCGATGTTGAATCCACAACGATGAGCCACTCTAGAATCCACCAAAGCTTCAGGCCCAAATTCTCTAGAATCCACTGAAGAACAACTCTCTCTTTTGTATTGAACAAAACAAACAATCCTTTGATGTATACTTTTCAAACCATGAGTTAAACTCAAACAAACATCAAAGAAACTAGCAAAGAAGCTCCAGATGAAAACTCTAATACCCAAGAAGAAGATCTGGAAGTCGTACCCTAAAATCTGACTAAACCACAACTTTTATAGCAAACTGTTCCGCGACCTCCGCTCGAGCGCAAGAATGGCCGCTCGAGCGGACTGATGCTCGAGCACAGGAAGTTTTGCTCGAGCAAAACACAGCTTCTAGTACTTTTGCAGACAGTTCAAACTTCTGGAACTAAAGATTCTCCGCTTGAGCGGACAAGCAACTTCGACTGTATTTTTGCTTTTTGCTTCGGGGGCATTGCCCCTCAACCCTGCCTGGGCGCTGCCCCGGACCTGCCAAGCGGCGCTGTTCCCTGGACCCCCGTGAGCTAACCGACATAGTTAGCAAAGTGGCAAACATGATAGGATTAAGATCACAAACTCCTCTACATATATAGCGATCCCGGTTCTTCCTCCTTTGGTTGTTGTATCCGGACTTGGTTCCGTGGATGCCAGTTGTGGTTTATATCTTGTTTCCGTCCTTCAATACTTTGTATTTGAGTTATAAGATGTTTTGGGCAGGATTGTTATAGGTTGGGTGTGATTGGGAGCGAATGGTTGCTGCCCAAAATTTTGGTCCTTCGCTCGAGCGAGCCTTTTGTCGCTCGAGCGAGCTCTGTGTTTTAGATCCTTTGCTCGAGCCAGGATTCCTTCGCTCGAACGAGAGTTGATTTTTGTATCTGGTGGCTCGAGCGAGAAGTCCTTCGCTCGAGCTTGCGTCTGCGTCTGGTTCTGGACCTGAAGGTTGCAATTCTTCGCTCGAGCGAGCTTTCCTTCACTCGAGCGAGCGAGGTCTATGTTTTGGGTTTCTTCGCTCGAGCGAGCATTCTGTCCCTCGAGTGTGCTTCTAGGTTGCAGACCTGAAGCTTCGCATTGTTGGCTCGAGCGAGGCTTTCTACGCTCGAGCGAGAGTTCTTTGTGTCTAGTCGCTCGAGCGACCAATCCTTCGCTCGAGCGAGCCTGTGTTATATCAGTAGACAGCAGCGGGATTACACTTCACTTTTTTATCTCCTCTTTTGTATAAACCCTAGATCCGGCTGCTCCTCTCTCTATACTTACCTTCTCTCTAGGGTTTCATCTATTTTTAGTGTGTTCCTACCCTAATCTCTTTGTAAGAAAGACAGAGGGTTGTGTGGGCTACATTTTAATCTGAAAAATCTTGGATTTGGAGCACTTTGGGTTTTGGTCATCTTCTCCATTGGAGCTCTTCATTTCGAGGTAGGGATACCCTACTCCATCTTATGAGTTTTGGTCATTTTGATTAGTTGGTATTGTTAGGTAATATTGAGAAAGTTAGGGTTTGTTGTGTAATTTATAAAAGAGGGGTTTTCAAATATTAAAATCCATGTGTATGTGAGACATTGGAAAATGGAATTATTGTTGTTAAATTGGTGAAATCAAACCTTAGGGTTGATATTGAGAAAAGGGAGAAAATGCCCTAATTATTGAAATAAATTAATTAGTATAATTAATTTGGGAAAATATGAAATTGAGTTGAAATCCATGAAATTGAGAAATTACGGGATTCAACGGTGTAGTTGGATTAATTTATCACTCACCTATGTAAATGTTGATATTGTATCTGTTTGTTGCATTTATTATCTGTTTAGAAATAACTGCTTTGGGCTATCGGTGGAGGATAGTCTTGATTGTTGTAGACATTGTATGTTGATTAGGGAAAACTGAAACTAATCACATTGAATATGTCATTGAATATGACGGTTGAATTAATACAGCAAATATGTGTATTGATTGATTATTGTGTATGACAAGTGTTAAATACATTGTATATGCATATTGTTTGGAAGGAGATAGAGGATATACTCCATGGTTTGAGAGGAGATAGGGGATGGACTCTCAAACCTGTTTGGAAGGAGATAGGGGATGGACTCCATGGATACGGCAAATATGTGTATCACTTGAAGTGTTAATACAGCAAATGTGTGTATTAAATTGAAATATTGGAAGTGTTTTTAATGTGAGTTGTAGACTCATTTGAATTGTGAATAAAGGAAATGTTTTAATATGGAATGTATTCCCATTAATTGTTTGGCCAGGTTCTGAGCCATGTTTATGAAATGATTTGGATAAGCAGAGGAAAGTGGAACGTAACATGGACATGAAAGTCATGAAACTACATTGTGATATAATTTGGTTTATAAGTGTTAACCATCTATCAAATGCTCTTGTTTTAGTTATCTCTCATACTTTGTTTAGTATATCTCTACTGGGCTTTGGCTCACCCTATATGGGACATCATTTTCAGGTTCAGGTGATATGCCACCTCCAAGGACGTAGCTTGGGAGGCTTGAGGCTGATAGACCTTTTTGTTGTTCTTTTGATATTACATGTAAATTCAGGCCAAGGGCTTAATATGTATTAGAGTTAATACTCTCTTTTTGTAACCAAGTGTTGACTTGGAAAGTTGTAAGCCTAGAGGGCATTTACTTTTGTTGTTAACATGTAATATCTTTTGTAAGAATACTCTGATAAATAGAATTATGCTTTATTCTCTTAAGTTTATGGATGACTTGAATGTGGGTTTATATGTATTATTTTGAGGGCGTGACAATTTGGTATCAGAGCGTACCGGGTTTGAATACTTTGGGTATGTGGGAAGTGATTAGTATCACAATGGGTTTGTCTCGCTTGTTAGAGACTTAGATGTACTGTTATGTGCTTATGTGATAACATGTTTATGTGGTTATATGGGTATGAGATTTGGTTTCTAGGATGTTGATTGGATCCTTGGGTTTCTGTGAGTCTTGTTGGAAAAGTACTTGATCAATGCTGTTTCTAACTGAAACTCTAGCAACGCCTCGGGACTGTCATTATCCGGGAAATGAAATTCGTAAGTGCTTATGTGATTATGTGCTTACGTGGAATGAATTACTGTTGTCCAATGCATTAGGACGTGAGTGAAATAACTTCGGCACATTTGTGAATGTGCTAATATTCTTCGTTACCTTTATTACGATGTCAGGACGAGGACGTGGTGGTAGGCGAGGTAGACCTATGAGGCAGGAGATGCCTATACCGGATAAGATTCTGGAGCAACAGGAGGGTGTTGGTCAGGCCATTGTGGCCGAGCCAGTAGGTCAGCAGGCCATGGGTGCCTTAGCCCGCAAGATAGTAGGAGCATTGAGGGAATCCATAGGCATTCTCAGAGCTGAGAATCAAGTCCAGGCCCAGGTTGTTGATGCAGGGCCTTCTTTTCTGAAGAGGGAGTTTTTCCGATCTAATCCGGACGAGTTTATGGGTGATCCGAAAGAGCCACTGAAGGCTGACGAGTGGCTTGAGCAAATGACTAAGACATTTGAGATGATTAGCATTGAAGACGGGGCTTTGAAGGTGACCTTGGCGTCTTTCCAGCTGAAGGGAGACGCGAGTCAGTGGTGGAAGTTTGTGAGGGGCCGTATTGGAGGGACTTGGGAGGCTTTCGTTGATGCCTTTCAGGAGAAGTTTTTGTCTCCTGCTGTCAGGAAGATGTTGAGAGATCAGTTCTGTCAGCTCAAGCAGCTGAGTATGCCTGTGGCCGAGTTTGAGGCCGCATTTACCAGTTTATCCAGGTTTGCACCTGAGCTAGTGGCGTCTGAGGAACGCCGTTGTCTTGAGTTTGAGAGGAAGTTGAGGCATGGGCTCAAGACCAGAGTTGGGGGATCCATGACCCGGGATTATGGGCGCCTCGTGGATGCCGCGGCCCATATGGAGATTATGATGCATGAGGAGAAGGAGAGGATGAGGGGCTCCAAAAGGAGTCAGAATGGCCAGAGGATGGCAGGAGGCAGAGGGGTTCTATCCCTCAGCAGTCCCAGGGTGCTTTAGCGAGGTCTACCTTTCCAGTGCTGAGTGCAGGTTCTGGGAGAGGCAGTCTGGGAGACATTACCTGTTACAAATGTGGTCAGCTGGGCCACAAGTCTCCAGCTTGCCCGCAGAAGGGAGGAGGGCAGAGAGCAGCTTCATCTTCGGCTCGACCTCAGAGCCAGAGTCAGGGCAGAGGCCAGCCGCTCCCTTGTTACCAGTGTGGTCAGGCGGGGCACTTGGAAGAGGTTTTGCCCGTAGTTGAGTGGCACATCTAGTGCATCTGGTTTGAGGCAGGCTCATAACCATCAGCCAGCTCAGTCAGTTCAGGCCTCGAGGGCCAATCAAGGGGCTTCATCGTCCCAGTCTGTGTAGCAGTCTTATGTTCCTAGGGGTGAGCAGGTAGACCAGGGACCTTCTGGGCGCGTGTATGCTGTTACCGCGCAGGATCTTGTACCGGCTCCATCTGTTGTGAGAGGTACTTTTTTGTTTTGCAACTCGGTTGCCAATGTGTTGATTAATACGGGTGCATCTCATTCCTTTTTATCTGCTGCATTTGCATCTGTTTTGGGGTTGGAGTTGGCGCAGTTAGCATCTCCTATATGTGTTGTATCACCTGTTGGGGGTGAATTGATTTTGAAACAAGGGTGTCGGGGCTGTGATATAGAGGTCGCCGACCGCTGGCTTCTATTTTCTTTTGTGGTTATGGCTATGTCGAGTTTTGATGTGATTTTGGGTATGGACTGGTTATCGTCATACCGGGCTGTTATTGACTATTACCGCCAGAGGGTCACTGTATGTACCTTGAGCGGGGATTGTTTCCATTTCTTGGGGAATTGAGTTGGTAGTGTTTTGTCACCGGTGTTTGATCCGCGACGGCGGAGTGAGCTTAGAGGTCTTCTCGCTAGCCTTATGAGTAGTGAGTATGATGAGATCGGGATTGAGTTGCCGAGAGTGGTTTGCTAGTATTCGGATGTTTTTCCCGAGGACCTTGTTAGTTTACCACCTCATCGAGAGATCGAGTTCTTCATTGACTTAGTGCCTGGCACGGTACCGATTTCTATGGCACCGTATCGTTTTGCCCCAGCCGAGTTGAGTGAGTTGAAGATTCAACTCTAGGAGTTGCTAGATAAGGGTTTTGTTCGCCCTAGTGTTTCGACGTGGAGAGCACCGGCCCTCTTTGCTAAAAAGAAAGATGGTGCCTTGAGACTTTGTATCGATTACCAGAAATTGAATCGGGCTACGGTTAAGAATAAGTACCCTATGCCTCGTATTGATGATTGTTTGACCAGTTAAAGGGGTCCCGTTGTTTCTCTAAGATAGACTTGAGATCGGGTTACCACCAGTTGAGGGTCAGGGATGAGGATATTCCGAAGACGGCATTCCGTACGCGGTATGGCCATTATGAGTTTCTAGTGATGCCTTTTGGGCTCACCAATGCACCGGTAGTGTTTATGGACTTGATGAACCGGATATTCCGAGAATTCTTGGATCGTTTTGTAGTCGTCTTCGTAGACGACATCCTAATTTATTCACCTTCTGAGGAGGAGCACGAGGAACACTTGAGAGTGGTGCTTGAGTTGCTTAGAGCCCATAAGTTGTATGCTAAGTTTGGGAAGTGTGAGTTCTGGTTAAGAGAGGTCAAGTTCTTAGGCCATATAGTCTCTGGGGAAGGGGTGTCTGTTGATACATCCAAGATAGAGGCAGTGCAGGATTGGGCACAGCCTAAGAGTGTGTTTAAGATCCGCAGTTTTCTGGGATTAGCTGGGTATTACTGTCGGTTTGTGAAGGATTTCTCCAGGCTGGCTTCGCCGTTGACTAGATTGACACGAAAAGGGGTCAAGTTTGTGTGGAGTGAGACTTGTGAAAAGTCATTCCAAGAGTTGAAAGTTAGACTTACTACCGCTCCAATGTTGATTATTCCGGAGAGAGGTTTGGGTTATGCCGTTTATTGTGATGCTTCACGAGAGGGTTTGGGTTGTGTGTTGATACAAGAGGGGAAAGTGGTAGCCTATGGCTCTTGTCAGTTGAAAATACACGAGAAGAATTACCCTACACATGACCTAGAGTTAGCAGCCGTGATTTTTGCCTTGAAGATTTGGAGGCACTACATTTATGGTGAGAGGTTTGAGGTATTCTCGGATAATAAGAGTCTGAAATATCTGTTTACACAGAAAGACTTGAACTTGAGGCAGAGAAGGTGGATGGAGTTTATTGAGGATCACGACTTTGAGTTGCATTATCATCCGGGGAAGGCCAATGTTGTGGCCAATGCCTTAGCAGGAAATCCATTAGTGATGTAGCTTGTATAGCCATCCGGGAATAGGAGATGTTGGGTGCACTTGGCGAGTTTGATTTATTCTGGGCGAATCTGTTGAGGCTACGACCTTGTTTTCTGTAGTTTACGTAGCCTACACTTGTGACTCGAGTGTTAGAGCACAGAGAGGTGACTTTGAGGTAGAATCCTTCGAGAGAAGATCTCTAGTGGGAAGGTTGAGAAGGGTTTGACTGCGTATCCCGACTTGAGTGTGAGGTATCGAGACCGTCTGTTTGTGCCGGAGTCTTACCGAGAGGAAGTACTCCGAGAGTTTCACCATTCACGCCTTGCGGTGCATCCGGGAGGCACTAAGATGTATCGTGATTTGGGTCGCCAGTTTTGGTGGAGGGGTATAAAGAGAGATGTGGCAGTTTTTGTGTCTAAGTGCCTTACTTGTCAGCAAGTGAAGGCCGAACATCAGAGGCCAGCGGGTTTGTTACAACCCTTGCCTATTGCCGAGTGGAAGTGGGAGCATGTCACGATGGACTTCGTTGTAGGTCTTCCGAGGACTTAGCGGGGTAGTGATGCTATTTGGGTGTTGTAGACCGGTTGACTAAGTCGACGCACTTTTCCCTATGCACGTGAGAGATTCGGTAGATCATCTTGCCGACTTGTATATTCGGGACATAGAGGTTGCACAGGTCCTAGTGTCGATCGTCTCAGATGGAGATTCGCGTTTTACTGCTAGGTTGTAGCAGAGTCTGCAGAGTGCCTTGGGCACTAGATTGACCTTTAGCACGGCTTATCATCCTCAAACTGACGGGCAGTCCGAGCGTACTATTCAGATCCTTGAGGATATGCTTCGAGGTTGTGTTCTTGACTTTAGCGGGTCGTGGGAGAGGCACTTACCCTTAGTGGAGTTTGCCTACAACAACAGTTTTCAGTCAAGTATCGGTATGGCACGATTTGAGGCCTTGTATGGCCGACCTTGTCGGTCTCTAGTTTGTTGGGCCGAGGTGGGTGATGCACCTTTGTTGGGCCCGGAGTTGGTTCGGGAAACGACGGAGAAGGTTGAGCTTATCCGTAGGAGGCTTGTTACAGCCCAGAGTCGTCAAAAGAGTTATGCCGACCGTAGGAGGAGGCCTTTGGTATTTGAGGTGGGTGATTATGTCTTCTGAAAATATCACCTGGGCGGGGATTGATGAGGTTTGGTAAGAGTGGGAGGTTGTCCCCTCGGTTTATTGGTCCTTTCGAGATCCTTGAGAGGATTGGCGAGGTTGCCTACCATTTAGCTTTGCCGCCACAGTTGTCCGAAGTTCATGACGTGTTTCATGTTAGCATGCTTCAGAAGTATGAGCCGGATCCATCGCATGTATTGGATTGGACCGACTTAGAAGTTGACGAGGATGCCTCGTATGAGGAGAGACCGGTACGGGTCTTGGATAGGCGAGCTGAAGTCTTGCGAGGTAAGACCATCCCAATGGTGAAAGTTTTGTGGAAACATCACGGAGTGGAAGAAGCCACTTGGGAACGTGAATTGGAAGTCCGTGAGAAATATCCAAACTTGTTTGTTAATGTTTAAAACATGTATTGAGCATATGTTGTATATTTTGTTGTATTGTTAAACCTTATGAGTATTGAATATGTCTTAAGTTGTAAAACATTGTATATGTTTCAGTTTATGGAAGTATTACGGAACTTGCCTTGAAATGAAAGTTTATTTTAATATTGTGTATGTTAAATATGTTGTAGAAATGCAAGTATGTCATTAACGTTGCATATGTTGAATGTATTGTAAAAATGGAAATATATCATGAACATTGACTATGATATGGAATTGGGAACGTTGTATATTGAAATTGTTGGACTTGAAAGGAATACATGTTGGTAATACATGTTGAAAGTTATATTGTGAAATGCCTCTTGAATAGAGATGGAATGACCGGTAATGGGTCAAGTGTGCTGAATGTTGAATGTAATGTTGTTGACAATTGAAGAAAACATGTTTTGAAAACTTGTGTTTAATTTCGGAGACGAAATTTCTTAAGGGGGGGAGGTTATAGCGATCCCGGTTCTTCCTCCTTTGGTTGTTGTATCCGAACTTGGTTCCGTGGATGTCAATTGTCGTTTATATCTTGTTTCCGTCCTTCAATACTTTGTATTTGAGTTATAGGATGTTTTGGGCAGGATTGTTACAGGTTGGGTGTGATTGGGAGCAAATGGTTGCTACCCAGAATTTTGGTCCTTCGCTCGAGCGAGCCTTTTGTCGCTCGAGCGAGCTCTGTGTTTTAGATCCTTCGCTCAAGCCAGGGTTCCTTCGCTCGAGCGAGAGTTGAATTTTGTATCTGGTGGCTCGAGCGAGAAGTCCTTCGCTCGAGCTTGCGTCTGCGTCTGGTTCTGGACCTGAAGGTTGCAATTCTTCGCTCGAGCGAGCTTTCCTTCGCTCGAGCGAGCGAGGTCTTTGTTTTGGGTTTCTTCGCTCGAGCGAGCATTCTGTCGCTCGAGCGTGCTTCTGGGTTACAGACCTGAAGCTTCGCATTCTTGGCTCGAGAAAGGCTTTCTACGCTCGAGCGTGAGTTCCTTGTGTCTGGTCGCTCGAGCGACCAATCATTCGCTCAAGCGATCCTGTGTTATATCAGTAGACAGCAGCAGGATTACACTTCACTTTTTCATCTCCTCTTTTGTCTAAACCCTAGATCCGGCTGCTCCTCTCTCTACACTTACCTTCTCTCTAGGGATTGATCTAGTTCTTGAGTGTTTCTACCCTAAGTTCTTTGTAAGAAAGATAGAGGGTTGTGTGGGCTACATTTTAATCTGAAAAATCTCGGATTTGGAGCACTTTGGGTTTTGGTCATCTTCTCCATTTGAGCTCTTCATTTCGAGGTAGGGATACCCTACTCCATCTTATGAGTTTTGATATAAACTTTGGTCATTTTGATTAGTGGTATTGTTGGGTAATATTGAGAAAGTTAGGGTTTGTTGTGTAATTTATAAAAGAGGGGTTTTCAAATATTAAAAACCCATGTGTATGTGAGACATTGGAAAATGGAATTATTGTTGTTAAATTGGTGAAATCGAACCTTAGGGTTGATATTGAGAAAAGGGAGAAATGCCCTAATTATTGAAATAAATTAATTAGTATAATTAATTTGGAAAAAATATGAAAATTGAGAGAAATTACGGGATTCAACGGTGGAGTTGGATTAATTTATCACTCACCTATGTAAATGTTGATATTGTATCTGTTTGTTGCATTTATTATCTGTTTAGAAATAGCTGCTTTGGGCTATCGGTGGAGGATAGTCTTGATTGTTGTAGACATTGTATGTTGATTAGGGAAAACTGAAACTAATCACATTGAATATGTCATTGAAATTGACGGTTGAATTAATACAGCAAATATGTGTATTGATTGATTATTGTGTATGATAAGTGTTAAATACATTGTATATGCATATTGTTTTGGAAGGAGATAGGGGATATACTCCATGGTTTGAGAGGAGATAGGGGATGGACTCTCAAACCTGTTTGGGAGGAGACAGTGGATGGACTCCATGGATACAGCAAATATGTGTATCACTTGAAATGTTAATACAGCAAATGTGTGTATTAAATTGAAATATTGGAAGAGTTTTTAATGTGAGTAGTAGACTCATTTGAATTGTGAATAAAGGAAATGTTTTAATATGGAATGTATTCCCATTAATTGTTTGGTCAGGTTCTGAGCCATGTTTATGAAATGATTTGGATAAACAGAGGAAAGTGGAACGTAACATGGACATGAAAGTCATGAAACTATATTGTGATATAATTTGGTTTATAAGTGTTAACCATCTATCAAATGCTCTTGTTTTAGTTATCTCTCATACTTGGTTTAGTATATCTCTATTGGGCTTTGGCGCACCTTATATGGGACATCATTTTCAGGTTCAGGTGATATGTCACCTCCAAGGACGTAGCTTGGGAGGCTTGAGGTTGATAGACCTTTTTGTTGTTCTTTGATATTACATGTAAATTCAGGCCAAGGGCTTAATATGTATTAGAGTTAATACTCTCTTTTTGTAACCAAGTGTTGACTTGGAAAGTTTGTAAGCCTAGAGTGTAACAACCCATATTCATGTCTTAGTCATGCTTGCATGCATTTATATGTTTTGCCATGTTAAATTGCATTGCCAATCTTGCCTTGTTTTGCTTAAGTGTGTTGCATGCTTTGTTCCTTCTTTTCTGACCCCAAGCCTAAGTCATGCCAAGCCTAAGTCGTGTTAAGCCTAGGTTAATCCAAGCCGAGGTCACCTTAAGCCTAGAACTATCTCGGAACCATTTCAGGTTGACCTCCACCTTTGTCCTAACATATTGGCCGAGATGTCATCATCTAGGCCGAGGTGCGTATCACCAAGGCCGAGATGTGTATTATCTAGGCCGAGTTGTTACCTTTGCGCCTAAGTGATCTTGTTCCTGGATTGGTACGACCTAGACCGAGGTGTGGCACATCTAGGCCGAGGTGTGGCACAGCTAGGCCAAGTGTTGTCCTTCCTAGCCGAGATCATTGAGACCTTACTTGCCGAAGCCTTGTTCTTAGCCGAGATCATTACCTGCCGGGGTGCCTATGCCATCTTGCTTGTTGAACACACTTTGTCATAGTATTGTCTTTTCACTCAGTCACCTTTTTAGGAGAAA
>JAPPVO010005196.1:0-10140 GCA_030407325.1 Camellia japonica | reverse complement strand
TCGAGGTCTCGGTCGGTGCTCGCCCTCGAATACCAGTGAAAACGGAGTCATAAGGAGTCCTGCCACCTCCATCTCCGGGGCTAATGTGGGAAAATATACGTACACCCATAGCTAAGAAAAGTCAGTGCGGAATGTGAATACAAAGTGCTAAAGGCAGAATACAGAGTGCAAAGTGCACCGTGTGTGCAATGAACAAGTAATGAGGAGCAGAAATGTAAATCAAGAGGACAGAACGTACCTCCTAGGCTCTCCAATAGCCGCCGAGTAAGTCTCCCCGCCCGCGAGAGGCTGCACTCATGTAGCAATAGAGGGTAGCCAGGCCAGCGCCACCCCAGTCATACCGACTGACCTGTGATAGGTCCACTAGGGCACTCAGAAGATACAACCCGACAGTGTTCCCCCTATCAGCAAACAAAGTGGTGCCAAAGAGGAACATGAGGAAACCTCGGGTGTACTGCTCAATCTCCTCAGGAGACTCAGGCTCCATCTCCGGCCTCCGAAAACGGGAAGAGAACCAGGTGTACCGGACTCTCCCGGAAGCTCTGTCTACAGGTGGGCGAGCCCCCAACAGATGTACCCAAGCGGCCTCCCACTCTCCCATATCCTCGTCATAAGGTATGGGCCAACCGCCTATGTCTAGGCCGGTGAGTACGGCAAAATCCAGCGGAGTCATGGTCATATCCCCGGTGGCAGAAAATGGAAAGAATTGGTGGTGTCCCACCATCTCTCTACCAAAGCAGCTAACAATGTCCTACTGGCAGGACAGTGTGATAACCCCGTACAGAATGCTCCGAACCCTGCTGAGTCAACCAAATCCCGGACAGCCTCCGGGAGCTCGGCGTACCACTCTCTCGCAGCAGTGGAGCCGTATCCTCGCACGGCGCGAGAGCCAACCTGCATTCAGAATGAATACATGTGTTCAGTACACAATAAAATGCAAGCAGTATGCAAGTAACAAGCTGTGTGCAAATGAAATGAAGTAGCTGTGTGCATATGAAATGAAGTAGCTGTGTGCAAATGAAATGAAGTAGCTGTGTGCAAATGAAATGAAGTAGCTGTTTGCAAATGAAATGAAGTAGCTGTGTGCAAATGAAATGAAGTAGCAGTGTGCAAATGAAACTAATCAGTGGGCTGTGTGTTCACTTCAAATCTGGGCTGCGTGTTCAGTAAATCTGTGTTTTGGGCTGCGTGTTCAAATCCTAATCAGTGGGCTGCGTGTTCAGTAAATCTGTGTTTTGGGCTGCGTGTTCAATCCCAATTAGTGGGCTGCGTGTTCACTTCAAATCGGGGCTGCGTGTTTACTTCAAATCTGGGCTGCGTGTTCAGTAAATCTGTGTTTTAGGCTGCGTGTTCAAATCCTAATCAGTGGGCTGCGTGTTCACTTCAAATCTGGGCTGCGTGTTCAGTAAATCTGTGTTTTGGGCTGCGTGTTCAAATCCTAATCAGTGGGCTGCGTGTTCACTTCGAATCTGGGCTGCGTGTTCAGTAAATCTGTGTTTTGGGCTGTGTGTTCAAATCCTAATCAGTGGGCTGCGTGCTCACTTCAAATCTGGGCTGCGTGTTCAGTAAATCTGTGTTTTGGGCTGCGTGTTCAAATCCTAATCAGTGGGCTGCGTGTTCACTTCAAACCTGGGCTGCGTGTTCAGTAAATCTGTCTTTTGGGTTGCGTGTTCAAATCCCAATCAGTGGGCTGCGTGTTCACTTCAAATCTGGGCTGCATGTTCAGTAAATCTGTGTTTTGGGCTGCGTGTTCAATCCTAGTCAGTGGGCTGTGTGTTCACTTCAAATCTGGGCTGCGTGTTCAGAAAATTTGGTATTTGGGCTGCGTGTTCAAATTTCAGAAAAATTAGTGGGCTGTGTGTTCACCCTCGACTTGGACTGTGTGTTCAGAAAATCGGAGTTTGGGACTGTGTGTTCTACTCTTAATCAGTGTGGGCTGTGTGTTCACCCTCGACTTGGACTGTGTGTCCAGAAAATCGGAGTTTGGGACTGTGTGTTCTACTCTTAATCAGTGTGGGCTGTGTGTTCACCCTCGACTTGGACTGTGTGTTCAGGAAATCGGAGTTTGGGACTGTGTGTTCTACTCTTAATCAGTGTGTGCGGTGTGCTCACCTTCAAATTCGGGCTGTGTGTTCGACAAATCAGTGTATGAGCCGTATGTTCAATTCTTAACTAGTGTGTACCGTGTGTTCACAATCGATCAGTCAATGAGCCGTGTGTTCAGCAATTCAAGTGTTTAAGTCACATGTTCAGAATGCAAACAAAGTACTATGTCATAAGCTAAAACTGTGTGTTCAAGCATGGCAAAGCTACAAAATGCACGAAAAATGCAAAAAATAAAGTAAAATACCTCTCGTTCATCGTGAGAGAGGTGCTGCTCCGACTCTCGCAGAAGTAAATCCCCGGGTGCCCGGTCATTGAACTCAGTGAAACGACGAAAAACGGCCCGCGGAAGCATATGTACCTGTGGGGCGTACCTCCTGGGAATAAAAGGGCGGACTCTCGGGGGGAGTGTCATGATATCAAAATCATCCCCGGCACCTAGAGGACCTCCACCATGAGGGTAATCACCCGCCATTTCAAGAAATCTGCAAAAAGGAGCAAAAATGAGCCAAAATTGGAAAAAGTCAACAAAAGTCAACTCCCGGGAAACGAAAAAGTCAACAAAAGTCAACTCCCGAGAAAATCTTCCAAATATTGAGACAAACTTACCTCAAGTGGTGAAAATGAGAAAAGAAGCCCCGAAATCAAAATTTAATCGACTCAAAGTGCTTAAAACTGAAAGATTCCGCGAAAACAACTTGCGTGGGAGGCTGAAAAGCGCATATAAAGTGCAGATCTGAAAGAAAAAATGGTTTGGGGAGCAAGAGGAGAAGATTTCGCACCTGTGGGAGTGATTTCGGATTGAATGGATGAGGATATATATAGAAAATGAGGCAAAAGACAAAATTGCCCCTTTTTGTGCAGGTGGCCGGCCGGCCACCTTTCCTAGCTGGCCGCCATTTGCTTTTTGGTTCCTGGCCGGCAGCCTCCCCTTGGGCAACCACTTGGCCGGCCATGTCCCCCACCTCCCCCCCTAGCTCTCTGCCAATTTTGAGGAAGATTGGAGTTCCCGGGACCTGAAAAAGTTCAAGAAAAGTGCACTTCCGGTCGCGAAATTGCTCTGCCGGAACTTCAGCTGCAATTTCTGACATGTGTCTCATCATCACTCATCAAAATCAAGGTGTATCCTTTTTGAACGTGTTGTAACCTCTCCGGGAGGTGAACCCGAGGCCGCGATTGAGTTGCCTCCGCCGAAATGCGCGTTTCCTTACTCGTTGTTTCGCAACAAACGGGCACCCTGGTTTATGCTCGTTTTGCATTGTTGTGCACATAACTTGTATTCTCATGAACATTTTGCATTGTCATGCATGTTTTCTTGGTGTACCATACCTCTGTGCTCGAGCATGCGTTGTCACGCACGTTCCTTTCTTGCATTGTGTTGCATTCACTCGCCGACACTGTGTGTGTTAAACTTTCGGAACCACAGGAATCACATTGAACATATGTTGTTAGCATGTTGTGCTTGCTGAGTTTCTTTCTTTTGCAGGCACGATATTGTATGTACGGTTCATTTGAAGTTGGTGTGACCAGACGAATCGCGCAGGTATCGTATCTTCTCCGTGTGAGACGTAACGAGAATTGAATGATTCTTCGCATTCCTAACTGCATGAAATGTAGTTGTTGCTTTGCATTCTTGCTTAAAACTGTTGCATC
The DNA here is from genome assembly GCA_030407325.1 of Camellia japonica. NCBI lineage: Eukaryota > Viridiplantae > Streptophyta > Magnoliopsida > Ericales > Theaceae > Camellia > Camellia japonica. The sequence goes on along the minus strand of JAPPVO010005196.1, from coordinate 6,384 downwards.
TATTTGCGAATACTCGCTTTATTACAGCTTGCTGCACTTGCATGATCATCAAGTTACATCTGGCTCCGTGCATATCGCTTTGCATTTTGCCCCCCCCCTTTTTTTGCCTGCGGGCACGCCTGCGGGCGCATATCTCTGTTCATCTTGTATGATTGTCTAAGTCTTCAGCCTTATCAAAAATGGGTCGTCTCTGGGCTTTGACATTCACTCCCCTCACTTGTGACTTCCGAGTTCTGTCAAAGAGGGGCAACTGTAGACACCCCATTTTTGACCGACCTTAAGACTCAGACGTCACCATTGAGCGCTCGGTGGTGTTGCATATCGTGCTCGTTCAGAAGTCTCAGAGTTGCGGCCGTGAGCCCTGCCTCCGGACTCCCGAACTCTCTTCTGTGCCTTGCCTCGGTTTGCGAACCGGACTCGGTTTTCTCTGTTTTCTTTCCTGAAGGGGGGGAGAGGTCCCGTAGACCATCTCTCAGTGGCCGTGGGCTACATTTCGTGGCCGTAGGCCATTTTGCCCATTTCGGAGCTCGGTTCTCGGTTTTCGGAGCCGTCAGGCCGTGTGCCTCGGTTCGGGACCACCCAACCATCTCCGATTCCTCCGGTTTTTGGCATGCATCTCATTTACTCCCTTTCGAGGGTCACTGGGGTCTTAGATACCCACTTCGTGGCCGAATGCCACTTTCGGTGCTTAACGGCCTATTTTCGGGATCCCGAACTGCGCGTTTTGGCCCCCGAGCATTCGTTTTGCATCGGTTTTTGTTCATTTTTGGCAGGTACCTCTGTTTTATCACCAGGAAGATCACTGGAGGGTGGGAGGCCAGCAATTGTCTCAGCAACCAGTTATGCTCTTCCGGCGCCCTCCGACGCCCGTTTTTTCTCACTTCCGGGCTAATGTTGACCACCCTAGGAGCATTTTCTTCGAGCCAAAACCACATATTTGTGTTGTACACACATGGGAGGATCCTAAAAACACATGGCCGGCCAGTAATTGTTATTGACCCTTTTGAACCCCTCTTTAAATTGGCCTATTCTCTCTCCTGTTTTAGAGTTGCCAAATTTGAACCACATGGTTGTGTTAGAAGACCTGGGAGGACACCAATACCTGGTGGCCGGCCACTAATTCATTTGGCCCATTTTGACCCTTGGCCGGCCGGCCATAGGGGGTGGCCGGCCGGCCACCTGCAGCAAAGATACATGGCCGGCCATGATCCCCATGCCGTGTACTTTACAGCTGTGCACCTTTTTTCCCAAAAATCTGTATCCGGGGGGGAAATTTTTGGAGGGAAGCTTGGAGGAAGTTTCCTCCCTTCTTTTCCTCCTCTTTTTTCCCCCATTTTTGCCCATATAGTTGGCCTCCCAACTCAAGAGAAAGGGTTAGAAAATTGCTCTCAAGCTCACATACACATATCCATCTCTATCTCTCTCATTTCTCTCAAGTTTGGTTCCATTTCTTCATCATCATCAAGCACCACCACCACCACTCCATCCTCCAGCAGCAAGGGGGGCTTTTCAGAGGCTTAGAAGCAACATTCCTCAAGCCAAGAGGCAGCCAAGACTTGTCTACAAGGGTAAGCTTCCATTTCCCTCTTTTGTAGCATTTTCTTGCCTCATTTCTTAAGCCTATTTTCTTATTGTTTTGGGCTCCGACCTTAACTTAAACTAGGTCTATTTTGAGCTATTCTTCATGTTTGTTTAAGGGCTCAACCCTGTTTGAGCCCTCCATTTGGTACTTGCTTCAATACCCTTTTAAATGCCATAACCTTGCATAGGATTTCTAGCCTATGTGTGATCTGTTTTAGAGCATAATGTAAACTGTAATAGGGTCTATTTTGAGCCCCTCTTCAACATTGAAGAAGGGATCAACCCTGTTTGGGCCCCCTATCTTGCACTTGCTTCACAATTCCTCCTATTTACCGTAAATTTGCATGATTTGTTTGGCCTATATGTAAATTGTTTTGGAGCATGTCATGAACTGTGAGTAAGCTTATTTTGTGTCCCTATACAACATTGTAGAAGGGATCAACCTTGTTGGGGGTCTCCTTGTTATACTTGTCAATATGCCCCTCTTTGACCCCCATTTTTGCATGCTTTTTTAAGCTTATCTAGCTTCTGTTTTCGGCCATCATCAGAACTGGAAAGAGTCATATTTTGATCTTCTTGACATATTTCATTAAGGGTCTTTTTGGTTTGATGAATGTTTGGGGTACCTCATGTTATAGCCTTATGTATCCTAGTTCTTGCATGACATTTTTAGCATGTTTGCATACTGATTTGGGGGATGTCATCTACTGTAAATGTTCATATTTTTAGTCCTCATCAGTGTTGTAGAAGGGTATTTTTCCATTTGGGCATCGCATGTATCACTTGCTTCAATACCCCTTTACGGGGCCATTTTCGCATTCTTGCTTAATCCTATGTGTGCTTGCTGTTTAGCCCTTTTTATGACTGAAAATGCTTGTCTTGGGGCTGCCTTGCTACTGTATTTTCATTCCATGTCCATATTGTGCATGCATTGCATAGCTATAGGCCACTTCGGATGCCTAAATTCGCATTTCGGGACCATTCCTTGCATTTGGTGTCGTTTCGCCATCATTTCGGGGCTGTTTTCCCCCACATTTCAGTGCCAAAATTCATTTGCATGTTTGCATATCATTTCCATGTCATTTCATGCCTTACGGCCATCGCCTCGGTTTGCGCGCCCGTGTACACGCATTTCGAGGTGCTTTATTTTCATCTATCGGCCTCTTATGTGAGTGTAGCTGAGGCTCTCTCATGTTGGTGTAAGCCCATATTGCATCGCATATCTCAGTATAGTCCTGTTGCATTCCGTATGCCATTTTCTCGGTTTGCGTGCCCGTGGGCACGCATTTCGAGACATCTCATTTTAGTCTCATTGTATATCATATTTCATGCCATTTCATGCCTTAGGGCCATCGCCTCGGTTTGCGTGCCCGTGTGCACGCATTTCGAGGCGCTTCATTTTCATCCATCGGCCTCTTATGTGAGTGTGACTGAGGCTCTCTCATGTTGGTGTAAGCCCATTATTGCATTGCGTATGCCATTTCACCTGTACCATTGTGTATACCCGGTTATGTATTACCTCGTATAGCGTGTACGCCATTCCATGATATTGTGTATGTTAGGATTGTATCTTAGTTGCATTGCATACATATCATGCATATTGCATCGTGTTCGGGATAGGAGTTAGCCCGGGCACGGGAAACGAGACGCGTTTCGTACTCCGAGTGACGGAACGGGTCTCAATTCCCAAGTCACCGACACTCCGGATTACCCATGATGGAGTTAGGTTTTTGTTGTAGCATTCATCTGCATCCATCCTATATTGAGTTGTGCAATCCGACTCCTCGGCCATCATGCATCGATATGCGTGATTGGTGGCCATCATCCTATATTAGTTAATTTGTTAATTAATTAGGAATCTGTACTATTCGGACTGTATATTATTCGGACTGTATATTTATTCGGACCCTCTGCGCGAGGGCATAATTGTAATAAGTGTGGGTGAGTGTGATGTATGTCTTCCAACCCCACGTCTTTCTTCCCTTTTATTTACCCGCTTACGATGGTTAGATATAGGGCATATTTTAATTAGCATACAGTATGACAGCATGTTTGCATCATTCATCTGTTTTGCACGCACCGGGCTCGGCGCATCATACAAACTGCATTTGTATTTCAATTCCAAATTGAGTACATGTTAGCTGTAGCATTTCACATGCCATGTTTAGAATAGCCGAGCCTGCTATAGTTGCATTATTGCATGTGTTGCATTAGGCATTCCTGTATATTTAGGATCATGCATGATTTCTAATCAATTTTTGTTTTGGGCTTGGAGTACTTGGTGAGTTTTATGTTTTAGCATCCTTGCATGCGTGTGAGTGACTGCCATGAATAGCATGCTTACCATGAGGCTATGTGCTTATGTGATATAACTGCCTTGAATGCTTGTGGGTGGAGGTTGAGTTATTTGAAGTGGAACAAATCATTGACTGTTTGTTTTAAGCCCACTAGATAGTGGCAAAATCATGTTTTCTAAGCCCACCTAAGGGTAGCAAATCCACGTCTTAGCCTACCTGTGGGTAGCGCCATCAAACCGTTTTAAAACAAACAAACATGAAATGTTTTGTTCTAATTCAGGCGGCTCAGTCTATACTTGTTTGCTGCGAGCATCACATAATAACCTAGGCTAATAACCGGAATAAGAACTCACAATGTTTTTCAAAATAAGATATCATGGTTAGTAGAGGCCGGTCTTTGACGGGCGAGCGGGGGTGCTCACGAAGTGACTTTCCAATCGTACCCAAGTTCCCGAGCCGAGGCAACTTTGGTGATGACGGACACGTGGCCTTTGGTACCGAGTCAGGGTTTCCTAAATTTCCCAAAAATAAAATATTTAGGTGGCGACTCTGTATCTGGCAAAGCAGTCCATGTTTGGCACTTCTTTCAAAAAATCTGTTTTCCAAAACAATTTGCCGGATTTGGACTCTTTGGTTCAAAATTAAGAACCGTGACACAAATCGAGTCCGAGCTGTAGCGAGGTCCCCCGAGGGCTTGTTAAGCCATCTAGGCCTGTCCGAGGAGCTCGAGGAGCGGGGTCGTCTTGCAGACGTAGGGCACATGTTATAGAGGCAGAGCCTGATGAGGATGAGGAGGAGGAGGAGGAGAGGAGGAGGTCGCAGATCGTGAGTCAGAGACAATTGCTGAGGAGGGAGGCTCGGCCTTGGTTCCGGGAGTGGAGGTGAGGCCGAGAGGGGGATGCAAGGATGACAGCTCCGATCCGGATGGTGATGACGGTGCAGAGTTGTCCCGCAGAAGAGGATGAGGGGGCCTCCCATTCCCGCTCCGAGGATATGATGTTATTTCCTGCTTTTATTTACTTTTGCTAGTAGTTTGTAGCACTTTGCACATTGTTAGGCAGTTTTATTTTCTGTCAATTTGTACTTTATTTGCTATAAAACATGATGGAATGAAACAGCTTGCGAAAAAGGTGTTTGTATTTGAAACTCTTAGCATTGCATCGCATCATTTTGCACAAAAATGGAATTGAATGGGAATGTGCCTGTGTATTTACCGGTCAGGTAATGAACCGACGTAACAAATCAACAACTTGCTCCCTAAGAAATAACAGAATCTTAGCAAGTTTACAACTCGATAAGCAAAATACAACAATGTTAACGACTCGATAAAGAAGACTTAACAAAATTGCGAATCAAAAAGTAATAACTCTAAACACAAAATGCGACAGCTCGACAAAACTTACAACTCGATAAACAAAGCAACAACTCGATAAGCAAAAAAACAACAAAGCGTACTTCGGACAGACGATCTGGATGAGGGAACGCATCCGAAACTGAGAGAAATGGAGGCTTCGACATCCCGATGCGTAGAAATGCCTCAACTTCCTTCCGGAGGGCAAAACAGGACCAATGCATGGCCAGCCCATTTTGCATCTGGGGACTAAAGGGTGGCCGGCCGGCCAGTTTTTGAAACAAGATGGCCGCCTGCTAGAATAGGTGGCCGGCCGGCCACACTTTCCTGCAACTCCTAGAATTCTGACACGTGTCTCCGAATAGTGTTTTACCCCTCTTAAAGCTCCAACTTTGGAACTCTTTCATTTCATCATTGCTTTGCACAAAAATGAAGGCATTTCTCGTAGAAAATCTCACATCTTGGATCTCTTCTTTAGATGGCTCAGAAAAGTTGAACTTCCGGGGTTTCGGCTTGAATGCACTATTCACGCTGGCCGGTTTCACGCATCTTCCTTTCCTCTATGCCGCGATGAGATTTTGGAACCCAGTGACGCACGTCTTCAGCTTCGGAGGGCAAGAGGTATGTCCCACTTTTGAAGATTTTCAAGTTTTGATAGCATCCGAGCGAGGTGAGGAAATTTGGCCCCAACTCAATTTTGGCCATGCCCAAACCCTGGGGCGGATGTGGCGGACTCAACGCACATGATGCTCGATCCTGATTGGGAACTGAATGTTGGATATCCCAAGCCTGATTTACCGGTTCTCCGATGCTGGTGACCGCGGCGACCATCATTGGCAAGGCTTCCGGCAACACGCCCTCTGTTTATGCATGTTATCTCATTTTTGTTTGCCTCGAGCTTTGGAGGATCCAGCGCCCGTCTGATTGAGGTGGCCCAAGGTTTGAAAGAAGGAAGGAGTTTGCATCGCCATGACATTGGCGGAGACACGATGGGCTTGGATGCTTTCTAACTGCCGGGAGACAACTAGATTGCAGGGAGTCCATTACTAGTGCAGGTAATGTTTTCCCACCCGTTCTCACATATGTATTTGCTCACATCACTCGGCCCTCAGGCTCAGTTTTCTCACAAAACCTTTTTCTTACTTTTCTTATCTG
>JAPPVO010005195.1:0-25222 GCA_030407325.1 Camellia japonica | reverse complement strand
GTACCCAAGCTCCCGAGCCAAGTCACTTTGGTGATGACGGACACGTGGCCTTCGGCACCGAGTCAGCGTTTCCTAAATTCCCCATTAAAAAAAATATTTAGGTGGCGACTCTGTAATCTGGCAAAGCAGTCCATGTTTGGCACTACTTTTCAAAAAATTTGTTTTTCTTCAAAACGATTTGCCAGAGTTGGACTCTTTGGTTCAGATTTAGAACCGCAACACAAAAGGAGAGTCCGAGCTGTAGCCGAGGTCCCCCGCGGGCGTTGTTACAGTGTTACAGCAGGAAAAATGCTGGGGTTTCTGATTACACAAAGGGGCATCGAAGTTGACCCTTCCAAAATCAAGGCCATCTTAGAAATGCCACCACCAAGGACTGAAAAGGAGGTGCGAGGCTTTTTGGGTAAAGTGCAATTCATAAGATGGTTTATCTCAAAATTAACCTTGACTTGTGAACCACTCTTTGGCCTTCTGAAGAAAGGAAAGAAATTCCAGTGGGACGGCCGATGCCAAGCTGCTTTTGAACGGATTAAGGAATACTTACAGAACCCACCCATGTTGTCACCACCAGAGCCAGGGAGACCACTGATATTGTACCTTTCAGTGACTGAGACTACAATGGGCTACATGCTCGCGCAAGAATCTGAGGACAAGGTGAAGAGAGCCATCTACTATCTGAGCAAGAAGATGCTAGAGTATGAGACTCGCTACACACCGTTGGAAAAGGCCTGCTTAGCCTTGGTATGGGCTACCAGGAAGCTGCGGCACTACCTATTAGCTCACTCCGTAATGTTGGTTTCAAGATTGGATCCCATCAAATATCTCTTTGAGAAACCGGCACTTACGGGTAGGCTAGCTCGTTGGTTGCTGTTGCTTTCCGAATTCGATCTAAAATATGTGACGCGCAAGTCAATCAAGGAAAGAGCAGTAGCAAATTTCTAAGCCGATCATCCAGTGGGAGGGGGTGAAGCAGTTGAGTACTTGTTCCCAGATGAGGCCATTTTGCACATCGACGACGAATTTGGGACGATGTACTTTGACGGAGCGTCAAATCAATATAGATATGGGATAGGAGTGTTGCTGATAGCACCCGACAATTCCCGTATCCCTCTAGCCTTCAAACTCCAATTCAAAGTCTCGAACAACGAAGCAGAATATGAGGCATGCATTGCCGGTCTGGAAGCAGCCTTGGAACCAGAGGCAAAACGGTTAGACGTCCTCGGGGACTCGAACCTTGTTGTATCTCAAGCAAAAGGAGATTGGAAAGTCAAAGAAGAAAAGATGATAATGTACCACCAGGCCTTGGACTTGTTAATTCCTCGGTTTGAGAAGCTAAACTTCGCTCATCTAGTAAAAGAGAACAACAGGTTCGCAGATTCACTAGCAACTCTATCTTCCATGATAGACATCCCTTTTGGAGTCCGAATGCGTCCAGTCATTATTGATCAGAAGTTTGCGCCAGCATATGAATCAATTGCTGCCATAGATGAGGTTCAAGATGAGAACCCCTGGTATTAAGACATTTGGAACTTCTTGGAGAAGGAAGCATATCCACCAGGGATAAATGCCAAGGATAAAAGGGCAATTAGAAGGATGGCCGTTCAATTCATCATCTGGAGGGGTAAGCTGTATAAGAGAGGTCATCTGGGAATGCATAAGCTGTGCGTTGAAGCTGAAGAATCAAAACGCCTGATGGAGGCCATCCATGGAGGGGAATGCGGTGCACATATGAATGGGGTAATGTTAGCACGGAAGATCCTCAGACAAGGTTACTACTGGTCCACCATGGAGGAGGATTGTATCGGCTTTGTTCGGCGATACCACAAATGTCAGATCCATGCAAACCGCATGAACATCCCGCCGTCGAAGCTGTACAACATGACTTCGCCATGGCCGTTTTCAGTTTGGGGAATTGATGTGATCGGAGCTGTCACTCCAAAGGGGTCGAATGGGCATGAGTTTATCCTGGTCGCGAGATTATTTCACAAAGTGTGTCGGCCTAATCTTATGCGGTGCTGAAGGCTTCGCACGTTGCAAAGTTCATCAGAAACAACATCATTTGTCGTTATGGGGTCCCAAACGAGATTATTTCAGATAACGGTTCCCACTTCAAGAAGGAAGTGATTGACTTGTTGGAAAAATACAACGTGGCTTTTCATAAGTCATCCACATACCGGCCGCAAACCAATGGAGCGGTTGAAGCCGCCAACAAGAACATCAAACACATTTTACAGAAGATGGTGGAAACCTACCCGGACTGGCCAGATAAGCTACCGTTTGCTCTGTGGGGCTACCGGACTTCAATTAGAACTTCTACTGGGGCAACTCCGTATTCATTAGTTTATGGGATGGAGGCCGTTCTTCCTATCGAAATTGAGGTTCCGTCTTTGCGAGTGCTAGCTGAGTGTCAGATAGCCGAAGTAGATTGGCAACAGAGCAGATTTGAGGAACTCATGCTCTTTGATGAGAGAAGACTGAAAGCACTGTACCATGTTCAAGGTTATCAACGCAGAATCGCCCGGGCTTTCAACAAGAAAGTTAAGTCCAGGAATTTGAAAGAAGAAGATTTGGTGCTCAAGGACAACTAAGCCCCATTCATGACCCTAGGGGCAAGTTCAGACCCAATTGGACTGGCCCTTACATCGTCAAAGCTATCTGGTCAGGTGGAGCTGTGGTTCTGATGGACTTAGATGGCCTAGAGTTCTCCCAACCGATCACATGGACAAGTTGAAGAAATATTACCCCTGAGAGGCTCGCTAGGCCGAAAACCCGAAAGGGCAACCTAGGCAAAAGTTAGAGCATGAAAAATTTGAAATACAAAAACTGAGCTCACAAGGTTGAAAACCCGCAAAGGGCGGCCTTGGCAAAAGTTAGAGCGTAAAAAGAGAGCGAAAACTCGAGTGAACCTGAGCCTGAACTACGTAAGGCTTGATTCCCATCTTTGGGATACGTAGGCAACTTCATCCTGAAGTTCAGCCATAAACTTTTTCCCCGATCATCTTTGTCCATTTGATCATCTCGACCATCTTTGTCTATTCAGCATTCAAAGAGTTCGGTTAAGATCTCCGGTGTAGTGCTTTTCAGACTAGGGGCAACTTTCCATTGCTGTGCAGTACCGTGGTACTATGCAAACTAGGGGCAACTTTCCAGTTGCTGGGATCCAAGGTTGTGCATCTCAGTGACAGATCTCAGGCATGTCCAGTTCTGATCCATTTCGAAAATGGTTTTGAAAAGTTTTAATAAAAGTTGACTTTGTTCAAATCAATCTTTTTACAACTTAGACCATTTTTGGACCAAAGCGAAAAATTTTCAATACCCACAACCTTCAATTTCATTGATTTCAATACAAAGTTCTTCTGCTCTTGCATACAAATTGAAGTTGCTTCTTATTACATTCATAAAGAAAACTTGAAAGTACTAGTAAAGCAATAAATCTGGGGCATAGATAAGTCAGGTGTCCCTGCGCCCCCTCCCAGAGCTAGTCGAAGCCTCTGATGCCAAGCTGGGCCCAATCTGTGCCTCTTCATTGAGCCAATCTAAGCACTCATCAAACAAAGTGCAACTGAAAGTAGGAGCGGGGGCCAAGAGCTCCCTAGTCCTCCATGTTGTAGCATACCGGGCAAGCTGTGCGCCTCGAACCGGGAATGCAGCCGGGTACTCTATCCCCTCTGGCGGGCAAGTCTGATCATGACCAAACTGGCGCTGGAACCGGAATGGAAAGTAGAACACACAGTGAGTCAGACCAATCAGCTAAATCCCAGTCTGCCGGGACATGCTGTAGCACATTGCCGGGAGGTTGAGCCAAGGGCATCGCCAAGCAATGCGATCTGCAGACAAATTGCACATCCAGTCGAACCACCACCCCTCATCAAGGGCATCGACTAACGTTGTCGGAAAAAGTAGCCGCGAGCTGAATAGGTTGGGCAAGAATCCACAACCTGCAACTTATCCATCAACCATACCTGGGAAGGGATGAAAAATGAGAGAGTAAAGAATAGAGAGATGTACGGAGAGAGAAAAGAGAAAAAGGTTTTGTGAGAAAAACTGAGCCTGAGGTCGAGTGATGTGAGCAATATATATGTGAGAAAGGGTGGGAAACATTACTTGTAGCAGTAGTGGACCCCCCGCAAGTCTGGTCGTCTCCCGGCGATAGAAAGCATCCAAGCCCATCGGTGTCTCAACCAATGTCATGGCAATGCAACTCTTGCCTTCCTTCAAGCCTTGGGCAACTTCAATCAGACGAATACTAGATCCACTGAAGCCCGGGGCAAGCAAAAAGTGAGATAGCATGCACAAGCAAAGGGCGTGTTGCCGGAAACCTTGCCAATGATGGTCGCCGCGGTCACCGGCATCAGAAAAGCGATGAATCAAGCCGAGGATATCCAGTTCCCCATTGCAGATCAGAGGCCAAGCGTCATGCATGGTGAGCCCACACATTCGCCCTAAAGCTTGGGCATGACCAAAGCGAAACTGAGGCAAAATCTCTTCATGGCGTTCAGATTCCATCAAAACTTGAAAATCTTCGAAAGTTGGACATACCTCTTGCCCGCCGAAGCTGAAAACATGTGTTACCGGGTTCCAAAACCTCGCCACGGCATGGAGGAAGGGAAGATGCAGCGGAGTACGGCTCAACGTGAATAGTGCATTCAAGCCGAAGCCCCGGAAGTTCAACTTTTCCGAGCCGTCTAAAGTATCAATCCAAGCTACGAGATTTTCGACGAGAAACGCCTCCATTTTGGTGCAAAACTGAGATGAAATGAGTGAGCCACGGAGCTAGAACTTTTAAAGAGGATAAGGCACTGTTCGGAGGACACGTGTCGAAAATTGGTGGCTGCCAAGCTAGGTGGTCGGCCGGCCACCTTTTCTGGTAGGCTGACCACCCCTCTCCCCTCCAATGCAAAAAGCTGGTCGGCCAGCTCCCAAAGGGGTCAGCCATAGAGCAAAACATGTCTTTGGTCTTGTTCTACCTTGTAGAAGAAAGTCCCTAGCATTTCCATGCATCGGGAGTGTCGAAGGCCTCCATTTCCCTCTGTTTCGGATGCGTTCCGTCACCCAGATCGCCTGAAATGTTCTTTGTTTATAGAGTTGTTGTTAAGTCTTTTTTATCGAGTTGTTGTTTTGCTTATCGAGTTGTTTTTGTTAAGTCGAGCTGATTTGTTTATCGAGTCTTGTTTATCGAGTCATCGAGTTTCGTGCATTGAGTTGTTATTCTTTGTTTAATCAACATTGTTGTGTCTTGCTTATCGAGTTGTAAACTTGCTAAGGTTTTGTTGTTTCTTAGTAAGTTAGGTTGTTTAGTTTGTTGCGTCGGTTCACTACCTGACTTGGCCAATTTTCAATGCACATTTCCATTCAATTTCATTTCTGTGCAAAATAATGCGATGCGATGCTGAGAACCTAAAATACAACACTTTTTCAAAAGCTGTTTCATTCCATCATGATTCCTTTGTTACAACATTTTACAACAAGGGTACAAGTTTTACAGAAAATAAAACTGCCTAATAATGTACAATGTGCTATAACTACTAGTAAAAAAAAGACAAATAAAGCAGGGAACAAATGCATCAGTGCTATCAGTTGTGGGAATGAGAGGCCCTCTTCGTCCTCTTTTGCGGAACAGGCTCTGCACCATCATCACCATCTGAGTCGGAGCTGTCATCCTCTAGATCCTCCTCGGCCTCGTCTCCACTATCGGAACCAGAGCCACCCTCTCTGTCTGAGGATGTCTCAGACTGGGGAGGCGCAAGCTCCTCATCCTCGCTGGACTCCTCCTCTGTGACGGGCGCTCTGCGTCTGCCTCGTCTGCGAGACGACTCCCTCTCCCAACTCCTCGGGAAGGCCTAGATGGCCCAGCACCTCCGGAAGGCCTAGATGGTCCGACCTGTGGTCCAGTATGTAACGGAGGCATCTGAAAAGAAAGAGCGCAATGTATCTGCCAAAGTATGTATATCAAATATGGATGCAAGAAAACTACATGAAAGGGGTGCGAGCAGATACAGTACATGAATGTGGTGTGTGTTAGATGTGCTCTACACATACGATTGATCAATGCAGTGAGATGTTCAAGTTCAGCATGTCATCAGAGGTATGATAAATGCAAGAAAGCTAAAGAGTACCTTGAAACCAAGGATGGACAACTGTGCCTCTCTCCGCAAGACCATGCCCTCAAGCGAGGCCATCATACTGAGCATCTCGTCCATGTACTCCTAGGTGGCTGCAGATACAAGCTCAAGTCGTCAATGAATAAATGAATGTCTAAATATCTGTGTGATAAACTCAAAACAGTGAAACATACCGGAGGTGAGTCAGGATCACTGACGTATCGATGATCAGGAAGATGGGGCTTTGTCGGGATCGGGTAAGATGTCCCGTATCGCCATCCAGTCAACTCAGTCGGCATGTCTGGCCATTCAAGGTGATGATAAGTCGGAGGAATCGGGGGGACCAGTCCAGCTCTGCCTCTCGATGTACCGGCCCTGCTAGTAGAAGGAGCACCTGCAGCCCGGGGTCGACTCGAAGATGGCATGACAGCAGAGCTCCTCGCGGGAGTACGGACACCAGTCAATGGAGGCATCAAGTATGTATGACGATAAGTCGCGTACTCCCCGTCCTCCAAATGCAGTAATACGTCAGTACCCAGCATGACATTAGTGACACCCTGGAGAGTGAGCCTATCAGCAGACCGCATATCGTCCGGAGGCGCTGAAGGGACTCTCTGCTCGGGGTAGCCCATAGTCTGGCGCAAGAAGCGATCCCCCAAGAACCAGGCCCTACCAACTGGCCCCTCAAATAGGATCCTGTACCGGGAAGCGCCCATGCCCCAGCAAACTGAAATCGGGTAGCCTCCCCCAATGGCGCCCAAAGGCCGCCAAGTGATCTGCGGATAATCAATGCATAAGCCGATTAGAAATGATAAATGTGCAAGATAAGTCAAAGATGAAAAACATGAAGAACTGAGAGTTCTGGATTACCTCGGTCGCCCGCACCGTGTCAAAGTACTGCCGCAGGTAGGGAAGAGTCTCCCGAGCCCTCGGTCGATGCTGGCCCTCAAATACCAGAGAGTAAGGTGTCATGAGAGGAGCCTCCACCTCAAGCTCTGGGGCTAACGTCAGAAAGTATGCAAAAATCCATAGCTGTGAAAAACAAGGCAATGGCTATCAGAATGCAGAATGCTGAGTGCAGAATATGAATACATAATATACAGAAAAGGCAGAATGCTGAAAACACAATGTAAAGTACAAAATGTAAAGTGTGCCGTGTGTGCAATGTGCAGATAATGAAAAGCAGAAATGTAAATCAAGAAGACAGAAAGTACCTCCTAGGCTCTCCAGTAGCCGCCGACTATGTTCCCCGTCCGCAGGAGGTTGCGCTCATGTAGCAGTAGAGGGTGGCCAAGCTGGCACCACCCCAGTCATACTAGCTGATCTGCGATAGGTCCACTAGAGCACTCAACAAATAGAGCCCGACAGTGTTCCCCCTATCAGCGAACAGAGTGGTCCCGAAGAGGAACATCAGAAATTCGCGAGTGTACTATGCTACCTCCTCAGGAGTCTCAGGCTCCATCTCCACCCTCCTGAAATGTGAAGAAAACCAGGTATATCGGACTCTGCCCGAAGATCTGTCAACTGGTGGGCGAGCTCCAAATAAGTAGATCCAGGCGGCCTCCCACTCACCCATATCCTCGTCATAAGAGATCGACCAACCTCCCATGTCGAGGCCTGTCAATACGGCAAAATTGAACGGGGTCATAGTCATGTCCCCGGTGGCAGAAAAATGGAGGGAGTTGGTGGTGTCCCACCATCTCTCTACGAGTGCGCTCATCAATGTCCTGCTCGCAGGATAGCGGGATATCCCTATGCAAAAGGGCCCGAACCCTACCTGGTCGACCCAATAGCGAACAGCCTCCGGGAGCTCTACGTACCACTCCCTCGCGGCAATGGAGCCATATCCTCATGTGATACGAGAAGACACCTGCATTCATAATGAACATATTCAGTTTCAGAATAAAATGAATAAGCTGCGTGCAAATGAAATGTATTGAGCTGTGTGCAAACCAAATTAGATAAAATGAATAAGCTGCGTGCAAATGAAATGTATTGAGCTGTGTGCAAACCAAATTAGATAAAATGAATAAGCCGCGTGCAAATGAAATGTATTGAACTGTGTGTTTAGATTTCAAAATCAGTGGGCTGTGTGTTCATCTCGAAGTTGGAGCTGTGTGTTCAACGTCAAGTGTTTGAGCTGTGTGTTCAGATTTCAAAATCAGTGGGCTGTGTGTTCATCTCAAAGTTCGAGCCGTGTGTTCAACGTCAAGTGTTTGAGCTGTGTGTTCAGATTCCAAAATCAGTGAGCTGTGTGTTCATCTCAAAGTTCGAGCCGTGTGTTCAACGTCAAGTGTTTGAGCTGTGTGTTCAGATTTCAAAATTAGTGGGCTGTGTGTTCATCTCGAAGTTCGAGCCGTGTGTTCAACGTCAAGTGTTTTAACTGTGTGTTCAGCTTTCAAAATCAGTGGGCTATGTGTTCATCTCGAAGTTCGAGCCGTGTGTTCAACGTCAAGTGTTTGAGCTGTGTGTTCAGATTTCAAAATCAGTGGGCTATGTGTTCATCTCGAAGTTCGACCCGTGTGTTCAATGTCAAGTATTGAGCTGTGTGTTCAGATTTCAAAATCAGTGGGCTGTGTGTTCATCTCAAAAGGTCGAGCCGTGTGTTCAACATCAAGTGTTTGGGCTGTGTGTTCAGATTTCAGAAATAGTGTGTGTTGTGTGTTCACCTCAACATTTTTGGGCTGCGTGTTCGGAAATTCAACAGTTCGGGTTGCGTGTTCAACTCTCAACAAGTGTGGCCTGCGTGTTCAAAAATTCAAAGTTTGAGCTGTGTGTTCAGATTACAGAAATAATGTGTGCTGCGTGTTCACAATCAAATATGGGCTGTGTGTTCAGAAATCCAAAGTTTGGGCTGCGTGTTTAGACTACAGGTATGTGCTGCGTGTTCACAATCAAATATGGGCTGCGGGTTCAGAAACTCAAGTGTTTGAGCTGTGTGTTCAAAATGCAAAACAGAATGCTGTGTTATGAACTAAGTATCCAGAACGAGCTGTGTGTTAGAGTGAGCAGATAAGCATAGCAAAACCGTGAAATGCGCAGAAAATGCAGAATACATTGCAAAAAATGTAAAAATGAACTACATTCCTCCCGTGCCTGATAGGAGAGGTGAGACTCCGGCTCCGCAGTAACAGATCCAAGGGCGCTCGATCGTCAAAATCGGTAAAATGGTAGAAAACCGCTCGAGGGAGGACGTGTGTCGGAGGATCGTACCTCTCGGGAATGAAGGGGCGAATCCTCGGAGGCAGAGCCATAATGTCTGGATCATCTCCGGCGCCTGGAGGACCTCCACCTTGAGGAAAGTGACTGGCCATTGCGAAAAATCTGCAAAAATGAGCAAAATGAGCCAAAATTAGAAAAAGTCAACAAAAGTCAACTCCCGAGAAAATCTTCCAAATATTGAGACAAACTCACCTCAAGTGGTGAAAATGAGAAAAGAAGTTCCGAAATCAAAATCTAATCGGTTCAAAGTGACGAAAACTGAAGGATTTCGCGAAAACAACTTGCGTGGGGCGTTAGAAAACGTGTACAGAGCACAGATCTGAGAAGGAAAATGTTCTAGGAAGGAGGAGAAAGTGATTTCAGATCTGAAGTTGTGAGGGATAGAGCTTTGGCTTGGTGCATTTAAAGAAATGAGGGTGAAAAGACAAAATTGCCCCAGAATTGGGCTAGGTGGTCGGCCGGCCACCTTTTCTGGCAGGCCGACCACCCCTCTCCCCAAAACCTGGTCGGTGGCCTCCCCCTTGGACCAAACCTGGTCGGTGGTGTTCCCAAGGTGGTCTCCAAGGTCCCTGCAAATTTTGGTAGTCATCGGAGTCCCCGGCACCCGAGAAAGTACAAGAAAATTGCACTTTTCGTCGCGAAATCCCTCCGCGGGAACTTCAACTCCAACTTTTGATGCGTGTTTCATCGTCACTCGCCAAGCGCAAGATGTATCCTTTTTGAGTATGTTGTGACCTTTCCGGGAGGTGAACCGGAGGTCGCGATCAAGTCGCACTCGTCGAAACTTGCATCTCTTTGCTCTTTGTTTCGTGTCAAACATGCATTCGAATTTGTACTTATCCTGCATTGTTATGCACGTTACTTGCATTCTCATGCACACCACTTGCACTGTTGTGCACGTTTCATTGGTATTGTCATACCCCCATGTTTAAACTCGCGTTGTCACGCACATTTCTCCTCGCATTGCGATGCGCCTTTTATCGACACCACGTTTATCTGCGTTCGATATAGCGTTGAACATATGTTGCTAATTATGTTGTGCTTGTTGAGTTTCTCTCTTTTGCAGGCACGATATTGTATGTACGGTTCATTTGAAGCTGGTGCGACCAGAAGAACCGCGCAGGTATTGTATCTTCTCCGTGTGAGACGTGGCGAGAATTGAATAATTCTCCGCATTCTTAAACTGCATGAAATGTAGTTTTTGCTTCGCATTCTAGCTTTAAACTGTTGCATTTATTTGTGAATATTTGCCTCATTACAGCTTGCTGCATTTGCATGATCATGAATTTCGTCCGGCTTGACGCATATCATTTTGCATTTTGCCCCCGCTGCGGGCATGCCTGCGGGCACATCTCTTTGTTTATCTTGCCTGTGTGTCTAAGTCTTCGGCCTTATCAAAAATGGGTCGTCTCGGGGCTTTGACATTCACTCCCGTCACTTATGACTTTCGAGTTCTGTCAAAGAGGGGCAACTGTAGACACCCCAATTTTGACCAACCTTAAGACTCAGACGTCACCAACTGAGCGCTTGGTGATGTTGCATATTGTGCTCGTTCTGAGGTTTCAGAGTCTCGGCTGCGAGCCTTGCCTCCGGGCTGCGGGGCTCTTTTGTGCTTTGCCTCGGTTTGCGAACCAGGTCCCATTTTCTCCATTTTATCTTCTCGAAGGGAGGGAGAGGTCTCGTAGACCATCTCTCAGTGGCCGTAGGCTACGTTTCGTGGTCGTAGGCCATTTTGCCCGTTTGAAGGTCGGTTTTCGATTTTCGGAGCCTCAGTTCAGGACCGCCTGACTACCTCCGTTCGCTCCGATTTTTGGCACACACCTTATTTCCTTCCTTTTGAGAGACACTGTGGCCCAGGAGACCACCTCCGTGGTCATACACCACCTCCGAGGTCATACGCCACCTCCGATGCCTAACAGCCTGTTTTCAAGGCCTCGGAATGCGCGTTTTGGACCCCGAACCCTCGTTTTACATCCGTCTTGGTCCATTTTTGGTAGGAACCCTATTTTCATTGTTAGAGAGGTGGTAGTATGGTGGGAGGCCACCTTTTCCACTGAAAAACCAGTTTTCTCATTTTCTCTCCAAAAGCCGGTTTTTTCTGACAGAAAGCTGGCTTTTCACCCTTTTGAGCCACATTTTCTGGCTTTTCATACCACCATTGTGTTGTACACACCTGGGAGGCCACCAATATGGGTAGGCCGACCAGTAATTGTTCTTGACCCTTTTGAATCCCTCTAAAAAGCTGGTTTTTCTCTCTCCTGGTTCACTTTTTTCTAGTTTTTGACCATACAACTGTGTTGCACTCATCTGGGAGGCCACCTTTTTAGGGTGGCCGACCAGCAATTGTTGTTGACCCTTTTGACCCCTGGTCGGCCGACCAAGGGAGGTGGCCGGGCGGCCACCTAGACCTTTTGAACCTGGTCGGCCAGGTTTGTCTTCTTGGGTGCATTCCAGCTGTGCCAGCTGTTTTGCACCTGACCCTCTGTCCGAGGGCTTGTCCTTGTTTTGGCTCCATTTAAGTTGGTTTTTCCCCCCTTTTTTGGTTTCAAAAATGAGTTTGGCCCTTTTGGTCAAGCTTCTTGAAGAAGCTTGACCCTTTTGGTCTTGCTTCCTCAAGAAGCTTGACCCCCCTCTTGGCCCATCCAAGAAGCTTCACCCTTCTCCCTCTATATAATACACCCTTGAGCTCCATTTGCAAGGGTTAGAAAAACCAGCTGGAGCATTTGCATACAATCCTTCATATCACTCTCATCCAAGCTTCAAAACACCATTGTCCTTGCACCATTTACACATCAACTCATAGCCTACCACCTCCATCATCCATTCCAACACTTTGAGGCTGATTTCCAGAGGTTAGGAGCTCCTTTTCTTGGATCAAAGGCTGCTGCATTGCTGTGCTACAAGGGTAAGTCTTCTTCTTCTCTTTTGAAGCTTCATCTTGCATGATATCTTAGCCCTTCTTGCTTGCATTTCTAGGCTTCGACCCAAACTAGAAAAGATCTTATTTTGAGCTCCTCTTCAACTTGTTGAAGAACACTTTACTGTTTGAAGTCATCTACTCCCCCTTTGTGCTTTATCTCTCTTTTAGGGCTTATTTTGCATGATATATTAGCCTTATTTTTGAGCATTTTTGGGCTTCGAGCTAAACTTTAAAGTGTCTTATTTTGAGGCTCTCTTCACTTTTTTAAAGGGCTCTTTGCTGTTTGGGGTCATCTACTTCCCCTTATCCTTTATCTCTCTTTTAGGGCTATTTTTTGCATCATGTTTTATCCCTACTTGTGAATATTTTTGAGATTTGTTATAAACTGGAAAAAGTCTTGTTTTGACCTCCTCTTTAAGTTTGTTTAAGGTCTATTTTCTGTTTGGGGTCATCTTCCCCCTATGCATGCTTCATCTCTTCATGATTAGGGCTATGCATTAGAGCACTTGCATTGGCCATGGTTTGGCCTCTTAGCCCTAAAATCCAGTGGATTTTCAGTGGCTTAGATGTATTTTTGAGAGCCAAAATCAGAGGGGGGTGACCCCCTCTCTCCTTGTCTTGTTTGGTGGTCTTGTTGGCCTTCCAAAGGACCCCATCTTGCATGCCTTGAAGTCACTTTCCAGGCCTCATTCTGAGGGGTTTGAGGTCTTCCTTGGCTCTGTCCAAGGCCTTTCGGCTATATTTTATGTCTATGATGCATGTGTAGAACAATCTCATTTAAGGCATTTCAAAGAGGCCTTTCTTTGCATGTTTTCGAGACTGATTCCAGGGCCTATTTGGTGGGTTTTAGGGCTTTCATAACCCATTTCCAGAGTTGGTTTAGTCTTGTTAAGTGTCTATCTTGTATGTGCTTAATAACCCCTTGTATGGCCCTCTAAAGGAGCTCATCATTTTTGCATGCATTGGCTGTATTTCAGAGGTTATTTGGGCATATTTTGGCATATTTTATTCACTGATTTTTTCTGGTTTGATGAGTCCTCATACGCTTCATATACATGCCATGTAAACCATGTTTGCTAGTCAAAGTTACATGCTATTTTAGTCCATTATGCTAGCATCTTTTGGTCATGCTTTGAACTAGAAATGTTCATGTTTTGGGACTGCCTTGGCTCTGTCTTTGTGCTTCATAGTCAAATAATGCATGCTTTGTATAGCTATAAGTCAATACATGTGCTTAGTTTTGAGTTCCGGGGCTCATCTCATGCATCGGGTGCCATGTTTCCATGTTTCGGGACCTTTTAGCTTCATGTTTCAGTGCTGGAATTTACATGTTTGAATGCCATGCTTCATCCTCCCCATGCCTTGTTAGAGTTGCATGCTGTGCCTTAGGTTCGGTCCTCGGTTTGGCTGCTGATGTGAATGTGGCTGAGGTCCACTCATATTGGTGTAAGCCCATATTGCATGGTGCATGCCATCTTAGTCTATAGCATTAGGTATGCTAGGTATATGTTAGAGCATTGTGCATGCCATGTTACATCGAGCATTGTGTATGTCATTTCATAGCATTGCGTATGCTAGGTTGCATGTTAGGATTGCATTCATGCATGTCATGCATATTGCACTGTGTTTGGGATAGGAGTTAGCCCGAGCACGGAAAACAAGGGACGTTTCGTACTCCGAGTGACGGAACGTGTCTCAATTCCCGGTCGTCGACACTCCGGATTACCCATGATGGAGTTTAGGTCTCGTTGTGTTTTTATGTGCATTCATTTCACATTGAGTCGTGCAATTCAACTCCTCGGCCATCATGCATCGAGATGCGTGATTGGTGGCACGAGGATCGAGGACTACACTCCCTGAAGAGTAGTCATGCATACATATGTGAAAATACTTTGCCATGCCCCTTTGTTGCTCTCTGTTGCAGCAAATCAGAAATCAGCAGCCTTCTGGAGCTTTGCACAATATTCCGAGAACAATTGCAAACAGAGGCAAACCGGGGCATCGCAATGGATTTTCGCGCAAGGCAACTCAAGCATGCATCATTCATCATTTGGAACAGAGCTGAGGAAGTCCATGGATTTGCGTGCCAATTTACCTGCTTTCCTAGATTAATTTGTTAATTAATTAGGGTTTTGTACTTATTCGGACTGTAATTATTCATTTGGACTGTATTATTTATTCGGACCCTCCGAGCGAGGGCGCAATTGTAATAAGTGTGCGTGCGTGTGATGTATGTCTTCCAACCCCACGTCTTTTCTCCCTTTTATTTACCAGCTTATGATGGTTAGATTAGGGCATATTTCAATTAGCATACTTATGATAGCATGTTTGCATCATTCATCTGTATTGCATGCACC
The DNA here is from genome assembly GCA_030407325.1 of Camellia japonica. Lineage (NCBI taxonomy): Eukaryota > Viridiplantae > Streptophyta > Magnoliopsida > Ericales > Theaceae > Camellia > Camellia japonica. The sequence continues at coordinate 10,625 of JAPPVO010005195.1, read as the reverse complement.
GGGCTCGGCTCATCATACTAACTGCATTTTTATTTCAATTCAAGTTGAATACATGTTAGCTGTAGCATCATCATACACCATCATTAGAATAGCCGAGCCTATTGTAGTTGCATCTTTGCATGTGTTGCATTAGGCATTCCTGTATAGTTAGGATCATGCATGGATTTCTAACATGGCTTCTGTTTTGGCTTGGAGTACTCGGTAAGTATTTATGCTTTAGCATCCTTGCATGTGTGTGAGTGACTGCCATGATAGCATGCTTACTATGAGGCTAATTGCTTATGTGATATATCTACCTGAATACCTGTGGGTGAAGGTTGGATTATCTGAATTGGAATAATGTGTTGATTGTGAGTTTTAAGCCCACTAGATAGTGGCAAAACCATGTTTTCTAAGCCACCTGAGGGTGGCAAAATCTGCATTTTAAGCCTACTTGCGAGTAGCAAACCGTTTTCAAAAATAAACATGAAATGTTTTGTTCCAATTCAGGCGATCCGGTCTATATTTGTATGATGTGCGTATTACCTAGTAAATCTAGGCTAATAACTGGAATAAGAGCACATAATGTTTTCAAAACTCGATATCATGGTTAGTAGAGGCCGATCTTTGATCGGGCGAGCAGGGGTGCTCACGAAGTGACCTTCCCTAATCGTACCCAAGTTCCCGAGCCGAGGCAACTTTGGTGATGACGGACACGTGGCCTTAGGCAATGAGTCAGGGTTTCCTAAATTCCCCAAAATAAAATATTTAGGTGGCGACTCTGTATCTGGCAAAGCAGTCCATGTTTGGCACTTCTTTCAAAAAATCTGTTTTCAAAAACGACTTGCCGGATTTGGACTCTTTGATGATTCATCGGTCTTGCATTGCACTCTGCGAGATTAGATACAGGACCGTGACACAAATCGAGTCCGAATTGTAGCATGAGGCCCGAGGGGCGTTACACAAGGCAAGAGAAGTCAGTCTGCTTATAAGGTGGGAAAGTTGTCCCTCACAGACCGATGTGGGATTTTCACACATTAGCCGCCAGCCGAGCTGGCTCCGACACCGGTGCAAGATATCCGAGTGCGGAGGGAGTTTCCACAAACAGTGCTAAATGAAGCAATCGTTCCCCGTGCCTTGCACATATTGTCCGCTTTGGCGTAAACCCACTTTACGGCTTTGTTCCTCCTCCACTGGGGGAAAAGGCCTATGCAAGGTAAGAGGAGCTAGTCTGCTTATAAGGTGGGAAACCTCACAGACCGATGTGGGATTTTCCGCACATTTTGCCCCCAGCCGAGCTGGCTCCGATATCGGCACAAAAGACATCCGAGTGCTGGAGAAAGTTCCCACAGACGGCGCAAATGAAGCAACCGTTCCCCGTGCCTTGCACATATTGTCCGCTTTGGCGTAAACCTGCCACACGACTTTGTTCCTTCCCTACTGGGAGAAAAGGCCTATGCAAGGTAAGAGGAGCTAGTCTGCTTATAAGGTGGGAAAGTAGTCCCTCATAGAACGATGTGGGATTTCCCGCACAGTTCTCATAATTATTTGTAGTTGGAAAATTAGGTAGGCATAAAGCTCTAATTAGATCAAGCAATAATTAATTTGAGAACCAAACAAATTTATGCTGAAATAGGCAAGGAATTCGTAACTTACTTTTCCTTTCAATTTTTTTTATTACTTGGTCAATTTAGTGATCACGAACATCTTTAACAAAGCAATTGAATTGTACCTTTAATCCAAAGAGTTAAAATTTCTAATAGGGTTTGGCTCTAATCCGAGTGTAGTTATGAACCTAACAATTGCACTAGCCTACAACTCCTCTTACAACTTCATTCTAGTTGACTTGGAGAGAATAATTGATATAAAAAAAGTATCCAATTCTCAATTCTATTCTTTATTTTTCTCACATTTTGCTTAGATCCTCAAAAGAAAAGAAATAAGAAAAAAATAGCAAAAACTGAAAAAAGAGAAAGAAAAGAAAAAGGGGGTAATGTGGGAGATATCATCAAGTATAAGGGGCAATTGGGTTATTATGCGAAAAGTCCGTAGCGGATAACAGTCGATTTGGATAGGCCTGTTCATCGATTACAAAAAAAGGGTTCACAAACCTTCCAGTGAGCTCAAGCTCCGAACCTATGAACAATGGCTTCTTCAATCACAGCTTCTTTTCAAACCGGGTATGGGTTTTAATACTCCTTTCTTTCTAACCTCTTGTATCATACATATGTCTGTAATACATTGTGTATTGTTGAATATGGATGTGTATTAATTGGTCACTCCAATATCATGATTATGCGATGGGCCTTCTTCATTTGAACAGTATAACATCATGTATTGTTTTCTGGGGTGGTTGATTGTTGAAACATGAATTGGGTTTTCATGAGAGGTTCCTAATATGAGTAGGGGATTTTTTTTGGTTTTGGTTTTGATACAATGAAATGTTGTTGTTGGGATTTGTTTGGTGGTGTTCAATGCGTATAAATTTTAGTTTAATCTAAATTTACGGCGTTGAATTCCGTACAAGGAAGCTCAAAGTGCTCCGGTGAACTGGATAGCCTGCGAGACAAGGAACAATAGGTTTGCCTCTTCAAGGCTTAAAGTAAGAAAGAGAGCGTGATAAGCTTCTAGCAATTAATCTCAAAATTAGAAAGGAAACTCAGCTTCTGTTTATTCAATTCTCATCAAAACGAAAGGAAGAACTCTTCCATGGAGTTTTACAATAAGAGAGAAAAAGAAAAAGAAGAACAAAAGAAGACACAACCAACCCCCTTATCTGTAACTCCCTCCCCCCTTATAATCCCTTTCCTGTAACAGATCCTGTAACAAAATAACTAACCCCATACTCACAACTGTCTAACAGAACTACCCACAACTGTCTAATAGAACAGTTCCTATCATTCCCCACCCCTTAAAAGGAAGCTTGACGTCAAGGCTGGAAATGAGGAAAACGCTGCTGCAAGGAGTACCAAGTCTCCCAGGTGGCATCCTCAGGAATAGAATTAGACCAGTGGACCAAAACCATGGTAAGAGGCCGGCCATGTTTCTTGATCAGTTTTCTATCCAAAATCGCAATGGGTTCCAATTGTAGCTGGCCATCAAGACTGGTAGGTGGAAGGGAAGGTTGCACAACAATACCTTGACCCAGTTTAGGCTTCAATAAGGAGACATGGAAAACTGGATGCAGTTTGGAGAAAGATGGCAAATCAAGTTTGTAGGCAACAGGTCCCAGCTTCTGCATAATTTGGAAAGGACCAAAATACTTGGGAGCTAGTTTAGCATTCCTCCGTAATGCCAGAGAAACTTGCTTGAAAGGCTGAAGTTTAAGGAAAACCCAATCGCCAACTGAAAAAACTCGCTCAGACCTGTGCTTATCTGCTTGTTGTTTCATTCGATGCTGGAACTGAACCAGATGTTCTTTTAACAACTTCAAAATAGCAGCTCTATCCTGCAACCAAGTATCAGCAGCTGCCACAGCAGTAGTCCCTGAAATATAATGGTTCAAGCTGGGAGGGGTTTGACCATATAAGGCCTCATATGGTGTGACTCCTGTAGTGATATGGTAGGTACTGTTATACCACCATTTAGCGAGAGATAGCCATTTGGTCTACACAGTAGGTCTGTCTCCCGCTAAGCATCGCAAGTACCCCTCAAGGCATGTATTAACTACTTCAGTTTGGCCATCCGTTTGGGGGTGATAAGAAGAACCCATACACAAACTAGTACCCTGCAATCGAAATAATTCCTTCCAGAATTTACTAGTAAACACTGGGTCCCGGTCGGAAACAATAGAAAGAGGCATCCCATGAAGTTTAAACACATTATCTAAGAATGCTTGAGCCACTGCAGTAGCGGTGTATGGATGGGTTAAGGAAATGAAATGAGCATATTTACTAAGCCTATCCACAACCACATAGATCACAGTTTTATGGGAAGAGCTGGGTAACCCTTCAATGAAATCCATCGAAATATCACTCCAAAGCTTAGTAGGAATGGGAAGGGGCTGTAACAACCCAGGTGCTGCCACTGTTTCAGACTTATTCCGCTGACACACATCACATTCAGCCACAAACTGAAGTACATCAGATTTTAGGCCTTGCCAATAAAAACCTTGTTTGATTCTTCTATAAGTTCTCTCTCCTCCTGAATGCCCACCGGTGGGAGTAGCATGATGTTCCTTGATGAGTGTGGTCTTTAGTTGAGGTGAATTACCCACTACCAACCTGGTTTTGTAATAGAGCATTTCATGCTGCCAAAGAAAATGAGGATGACTGGTTGGATTCTGAGTCAAATCTGCGATAAGTTGTTGGATAGAAGGGTCTTGTGCCCAACTAGTTTGAAGATCCTTAACCCAATGGCAGAGGACAACGGAGAGAGCGGACATACTACTCATATCTTCCTCTCCTTTTCTGGACAAGGCATCTGCAGCGTAGTTAGTTTTACCACTCCGGTATACAATTTCGTAATCAAAACCCATGAGTTTGGGAAGCCATTTTTGTTGCACGAGAGTGGTAATTCTCTGCTCCAGCAAGAATTTGAGGCTTTGGTGATCTGTCCTAATGTGGAAATGTCTACCCAAGAGATAATGCCTCCATTTGGTAACAGCTAGAACGATAGCCAAGAATTCCTTCTCATATGTAGACAACCCAAAACTGCGGCCAGACAATGACTTACTAAAATAGGCTATGGGCTGTCCCTCTTGCATCAATACAGCTCCCAACCCCTTATCAGAAGCATCACATTCCAGCACAAAGGTTTTATCATAATTGGGTAAAGCCAATACAGGAGCAGTAGTCATAGTTCTTTTCAATAGAATGAAAGCTTGTTCAGCATCCTCTGACCATTTAAAGGCATCCTTTTTAAGCAATATAGTAAGGGGTTGGCTGATCTTGCCATAGTCTTTTATGAACCTGCGGTAATAGCCAGTCAAACCCAAAAATCCTCGAAGAGCTTTCAAAGATTGAGGTCTAGGCCAAGTAGACATAGCGTCTATTTTAACGGGGTCCGCAGCCACACCAGAACCAGAAATAATATGTCCCAAATACTCCACTTGCTCCTTCCCAAAAGCACACTTGGACATCTTAGCATATAGTTGATGAACTCTCAATTTTTCCAAGGTCAAAGTCACATGAAACATATGTTCCGCCCAGCTCTTACTGTATACGAGGATATCATCAAAAAATACCAACACAAACTTCCTCAAAAATGGCCTAAACACATCATTCATCAGGCTTTGAAAGGTGGATGGAGCATTGGTCAAGCCAAATGGCATGACCAAAAATTCATAGTGGCCTTCATGCGTTCGAAAAGCTGTTTTTTCAATGTCAGGAGCATGCATCCGGATTTGATGGTACCCAGATCTTAAATCCAACTTAGAGTAGAATTGAGCTCCATGCAACTCATCAAGTAATTCATCAATCATGGGAATAGGGTATTTGTCCTTGATAGTGTCCTTATTTAAAGCTCTGTAGTCAATACACATTCGCCAAGTATTGTCCTTCTTTTTGACCAAAAGGACTGGTGAAGAAAAAGGAGACACACTCTGCCTTATAACCCCTGAGTTCAACATCTCTTTTACTATTTTCTCAATCTCATTTTTCTGAATATAAGGATATCGATAAGGCCTGATATTTGGGGGATGACTACCATCCTTGAGAGGTATTTTGTGATCATGTGATCTACTTGGAGGTAAGTCACTGGGTTCCTGAAACACATCAGTATAATCATGTAAGATTCTATCAAGATCCGAATGAACCTCATGGGCAACTTCCACAGAATTGGAATGTAGGCTGCAAAGATGAGCTATGAGTCCTTGTGGTTTTTTCTGCATCAACTTCTCCATTGCCTTAACTTCAATTTGTTGTATCTCCACTGTTGCTCCACCTCGCAGTGCATTTTTTGCCAAATGCAGTGAATTCCATCTTCAAATTCTGAAAATCCCACAACACTGGTCCCAAAGTAGATAACCACTGGACTCCCAATACCATGTCACAACCCCCCAAAGGTAATAATCTCATGTCAGCTGTAAAAATTGTACCCTGCATAACCCACTGGAAATCTTTCACCACAGCATTGCTGTGTAACTTGGTACCATCAGCTACCACCACTGTTAAAGGATTGGTGAATTGGATTGATGCTCCAGTTCGTTTTGCCATTACTGGGTCCAAAAAATTGTGGGTACTACCTGAATCAATTAATATAGTGACCATATTTTTTAACCTTTCCTTTAATTCTCATAGTCTTATAAGAGAAAGAACCTGATAGGGCATGAACTGAGATTTGCAATTCTTCTTGCACATTTTCTGGCACATTTTCTTTGTCCATGTCCTGCACCACCTCCTCAAAGACATCTTCCTCATCTTCAGCTTCGAGCATAAAGAGTTGCTTCTTCTTGCAAACATGGCCTCTGAAATATCTCTCGTCACATCCATAACATAATCCTTTCATTCTTCTCTCCTCCAATTCCTTCTGTGTCAGTTTCTTTACAGCAGTTACTGACTCCACAGGTTTTGAGGCTGGCTCCATTGATTTGCTACTTGTAGGAAAACTGGTACTGTAGCTTTTGGAATAAACTCTATTCTTTTTAGCTAAGGCCTCAATTTTGTCTTCTTGTAACCTTGCTAAACCCATGGCTTGTGACACATTTCTTGGCCTAAACATCTGTACTCCTGCCTTGATTTCATCCTTCAAGCCACTTATAAAACAACTAACAAAAAATTCTTCTGATAACCCATTTGTTTTATTTGCCAATTCTTCGAATTTTCCTTGATAAATTTGGACGGTTGATATCTGTCTTAATTTCGATAGTTGTCCCATGGCATCATCAAATAGGCTATCTCCAAATCTATCAACCAGGGCCCCAACAAATTCCCTCCAAGATCTGAGAACATGAGTCTTTTCATACCATCGAAACCAATGAATAGCCCTATCCTCCATGTGTATTGAAGCCAATCGCACTTTTTGTGTTTCATCGATCGGATTAAATTCGAAAAACTTCTCACATTTGTATACCCAAGCCTCAGGGTCTTCACCGAAAAATTTCGGGAAATCCAATTTGGCAAATCTAGTGTGCCACTGATTTGGATTATTGATGGGTTCTTGTGTAGGAATGATCGAAGGAATCGAAGAAGAAGAACTCACATTTTCTGCAATTTGCTCGTACTTCAGGTTCAAGGCTAAAACCAGATCCTTGATTCCTGCCATGGCTTCGGCCTGTTTATCCGAACTTTCTTTTAGATGTCGAATAGCATCCTCGATTCGTTTGATATCCTGAGATCGTGTACCGTCCGCCATTACCGAAGTGATTTGCCCAAGTCCGAAGAACGGTGGCTCTGATACCACTGATAAGCTTCTAGCAATTAATCTCAAAATTAGAAAGGAAACTCAGCTTCTGTTTATTCAATTCTCATCAAAACGAAAGGAAGAACTCTTCCATGGAGTTTTACAATAAGAGAGAAAAAGAAAAAGAAGAACAAAAGAAGACACAACAACCCCCTTATCTATAACTCCCTCCCCCCTTATAATCCCTTTCCTGTAACAGATCCTGTAACAAAATAACTACCCCATACTCACAACTGTCTAACAGAACTACCCACAACAACTGTCTAACAGAACTACCCACAACTGTCTAACAGATCATTTCCTATCAGAGAGATTACCTACCAAAAAAAAAAAAAAGAAATGGAAAGAGAGTGAGGTAGAGAGACAAAGCCAATTAGGGTTTGGTATATTTTAGCAGGGAAGAAGATAGAGCCCTTTCGCTATAGAGAAGCTAATTAGGGTTTGGTATACTTGGCATATTTGTGAAGCAATTCGTTACACACATGTGAGACATCTTTTCTCTATCTTAATTGGACTTGATGTCGGTTAACTTGGCCTTCTTCTGACTTGCAACGTCTTGGTTGGCCTTAGAAGATTTCACAACCAAGGAAGGCCCAAAGTTGCCTGGTCCAGGTCTTGCACCTAGACCAGCCTCATTTGTGCCCACCCCATCTGTTGTCCGCAATTCCAGCCCAGTTATGCTTGCACTCCACTTTCTTGGTATGCTGCATGTTTCGGGCTGAGCCTAATCTATTGTGCACTATGGGATTTGCTCTGTACAGTTGGCTTGGCCTAATTCCAAGCCTTGTATTCTGGGCTATACCAGCTCGGTCCAGACAACTTCACTTGTATTCTGGCCTAATTTCAAGCCTTTGGATGAATGGATTTCACATGAAAAGATTTGAGGTTGAATTTTATAAAAATATTAGAGGATAGTTATTTTTCAAAATATATATATATATATATATTAGAGGATTAGTTATTGCAGGTAAATGATAACACTGAAGTGGAGGATTGAATAGAGGTATGTTTCATGTATTTTGTTAAGATCATGTACAAGTAGAATCTTTTACAGAATGATTTCAAATAACTATTTTGGTTAAGTTATGTGAAAGTCATCGTTATAGAACTTTCAAATTCATTCTTGATATCTAAATCTAAATTATTACATTGACTTAAAGGGCTACTCCTCAAATTCTTGACGTCAAATCTATTCATTTCAAATCCATAAATCCAAAGGGAGCCTAAATGTTGTGGACATATGCTATTAGATGTTCTTGAACTTTGAATTTGTTGTCTGTGAATTTTTTTCCTCTTTTTTTTGGACCAAGGTTTTATGTAACACATACATTTGTAACATAGCAAAAAGGATTGAATGTTTTTGTTTTTGGAACAATATTAGTTTGCCTTGATGAAAAAATGACCAATGCTGAGAAAATCCATAGATGGGTCTTCATCTTTATAGTTATTGTTTGATTAGGATTTAGGGTTTAGGGTTTTCATCTTTATAGTTAGTTTGGTTTAGTTATTGTTTGATTATGATTTGTCACAATAGTACAGTTTAATCACACCAACTTTCACTGGTGTGGTTTAATTTTGATTGGTTGATGATCAAATGATGTTTAGTGGATATTAAGTTGCACTTTTCTATGAGTTCTGAAAAGTGCTAGAGCAAAGGCTGGATTTAAATCTAATGTTTGTATCATTTATACAAAACCTATTGGTCCACCAAGAGTAACAATGGTGAAGAATCCATAGTTTGGTTTTCATTTTCTTGGGTCCGAAATTCCATTTGTGTGATTGATCATCATGTTATAATAGGACAAAAGTACCACATTGTTTTGTCTCTCTCTTCTTCTTTTTTTTATTATTTATTTTTAAGCTGATGACTTAAAGTTGTTTGATAAATGGTCTCTCATGGTTGTCTTGTGTCTTGAAAACTAGCATGCAGAAAAGATTTCATGTCATAGTTATTTGGCCAATAAAACTGGTTTTTCCAAATTTATTCTGAAATTTTGAGGTAAATGTATTTCTTTGGTGACAGCAACTTGAGATCTGTATTTCTGGGTGAAAGAAATGGGATATATGTTTCCAGTGTTCCTGTCACTCGTGCTGGTTTTATGAGAAAGACTGTGGAATGTAAAGAATCGAGAATTGGGAAGCAACCAATTGAAGTTCCATCCAATGTGACAATCACAATGGAAGGTCAGGGTTTGAAAGTGAAGGGTCCTCTTGGGCAGCTTTCAATTGCTTATCCACGAGAAGTAAAGGTTGAGAGGGAGGAGTCAGGTCTTCTTAGGGTTAGAAAGGCAGTGGAAACGAGAAGGGCCAACCAAATGCATGGCCTATTCAGGTAAGCTCATTTTATTTTTATTTTTGTGGATAGGTATATATTGTTTTCTTTTATTTTAATATTTATTGTGCTTAGATTAGATATTAATGTACCCTAATTTATTCTCTTCTTCTGTACTATTCTCTAAATTTTAAAACGTGATTTTATTTGAATTCTTACTTGGAAACTAATTGATCTTGTTTTTATAAGAAAAATTTGTGGATCTTTTCCGAACACCTTGTACAGTTGTTATCTTATTTTTTTTTCAATATATATCATGAATAAGGAAAAACTTTGTTGAGAAAACAAGAGATTAATGTCGACTGCATTAAGCTTTCTATGTAATTTTTTAAACCACTCTCTTACCACCTACCTGATCATTATTCAAAGAAAGTGAAATTCAATGATAGGACCATAAGACGTGCTATACCTTTTTCTTAGCTCCAGTCTACTTTACTTTTGTCAGGACTCGTACCAATAACATGGTGGTGGGTGTATCTAAAGGATTTGAGAAGAGACTTCAATTGATTGGTGTAGGATATCGTGCAATGTTGGAAGGAAAGGTCTTGGTATTAAATCTCGGGTTCTCTCATCCAGTTAGAATGGAAATTCCAGCTGGCATACAAGTGAAGGTGGAAGACAACACCAGAATCGTAGTAAGTGGATATGACAAGGCTGCCATTGGTCAATTTGCTGCTTCAATTAGGAAATGGAGACCCCCCGAACCTTACAAAGGTAAAGGTGTGAAATATGCTGATGAAGTAGTACGAAGAAAGGAGGGCAAAGCTGGGAAGAAGAAGTAGACATAGATGTTATTGCCATTGTTACATTTTTGTCTGCTTGTCATGCTTGTCGATCTGCATAGGCAGTATCAGATATATACTGACTTGAAAATTAAGCTTATCGGTATATTTATTGGTTATTTCATTTTAATTACTTGTCTTCCTTCTCTTCTTTGCCATACAATTATTTCTCTGTTTTATATTCTCTTCTG